>PVJS01007982.1:0-54432 GCA_004027185.1 Glis glis
GGCCCTCTGCAACTTAGTGAGACCCGGTTTCCAAATAAGAAATAAGATCAGGCTGGGGGTGTAGCTTAGATGTAGAATGCCTCTGGGTTCAATCCCCAGTGGAGGATGAGGAGGAGGAGGAGGAAGAGAAGGAAAGGAGAAGGAGAAGGAGAAGGAGAAGGAGAAGGAGAAGGAGAAGGAGAAGGAGAAGGAGAAGGAGGAGAGACAGAGCTGTGCAGTGAGACCCTCAGGACTCCCAGCTCTGGTACCAGCGGGGAGATGCCCAGCCTCAATTTTCTCAGTGCAAACATAGTGCTGCTCTTATAAAATGGTTGTTAGGACTCAGCAAAATGCAACATGTCAAGTGCTCAGCACAAAGCCTGGTAGACAGTAAGTGCTCAATAAAGGTTAGCAGTAGCCTTGTTCCATTGCTAGTGGATCCTGGTGCATCCTTCCTGAGTTAAGCTATAACTAGCTCTGCCCCCTGCATCCTGTCACCGAGACACTGGTCAGAAGGCTCTGTGAGAATCTGGCAAGCGTGGAGTTGGCCACCTTTCCAAAGGGACGTGCCAAGGTCCTGGCCTTGGTGCCAGGGGCCACAGGGCTGGAAGGAAATGTCCTTGGTGGCAGCGTTCACTGGAGGGCAGGGCCAAGGGCTCCCGCTGGCCACAAACAGCACCAGGAGGGGTCAGCCAGCAGGGGCACTAGCAACAGCCTTTGGCTCCATCTTCTTGGGCAGGAGTGAGCCCATCGTTAGCAAGAGGAGGAACGTGGTGGCCACTTGGCCCTGTGCCACTGTCCACTGCCAACTGCCAACTGTCAGTGTGAAGTGTAGGACGACGTTGCCTCGCCCTGTTCATGGTGGGGAAGAGCCCAGCGCAGACCATGGAGAGCGAGGTCGACTGCATCCGCAGCTGCCGTGCTGGGGTCAGACTTTGGGTGGTGAGGAAGGAATTCTTGTTTAGCTTTCTTATTGCCCACCTTTGTCTCCCCCTCCCAACTGCTCCAGTTATTAAACTTACAAATGAAAATAAAGATCAAGCTGGGCATGGTGGTGCATGCCTGGGATTCCAGGACTTGGGAAGCTGAGACAGGAGGGTCGCAGGTTTGAGGCCAATCTCAGCAACTTAGGAAGACCCTCAGCAACTTAATGAGACCCTGTTTCAAAATAAAACATAAAATAAGGCTGGGGTTGTAGCTCAGAGGTAGAATGCCCCTGGACTCTATCCCTACTACCAAAAAATAAAAATAAAATAGAAAATAAAGCTCAAAGTCTGCAGAGTGGAATAAAGCAAATACGATAGATGCGTAGTTTCTTTATAAACATACACATAGGTAAACATGGGGCAAAGAGTCATAGATGCAAAATAAACACATATTATGGCCTAAAATAAAACACCAACAGCCTTACTCTTGCCCTCCTTAAACATTCCCACCAACACCCCCCCAAAATGAAAGGCTTTTGGACATTCTAACTAGATAGTTCCATTGTGGCTACAATAAGATTATTTTCTTCCAAAGCGATGGTTTGCATTTACCAAAATTGATTGATTTGGGTTTCATTTCGGTTGTTTTCAGCCTGTGTGTGATGAGAGGGAGGGGAAAGCTGAGCAGGCAGAGGGACAAGGGATGGAGACCACCCTGCAGAAACCAGAGGTGCCCAGGCTTCATCCTCCCTCCGCAGGTCAGGATTCTTCCAGAAGCTCACTGGGGCCGGCCGCTTTCTGAAAGTTTATGTGTAACTTCCTTTGCTGGGGAGGCCAGGCGCTAGGTTAACTTCTGGAAGTATCTTTGGAAATTCATTCTCAGGCAAAACTCCAAGAAAAAGAGATGCCGGGTGAGGAACTGACATAATTTTTTAACACCACAACCAGCATATTTCTGGACCAGCAGCCAAAATGGGTTGCCAAGACCAATATTGATCTAGTCCTTCATCCAATCAACAAATGCCATTGTTTATAAGATATAATTTTTCTTGGTTAAGGTTCAAAGTTAAACTCCAAGGATTTTCAAAACTATAAAAATAAGAGGCTTTCATACTCTCAAAAAAAAAAAAGAAATTCCTGGCCAGTTTTCCTCCTTCATGGGTTTTCACAGTCACTATAAGAAACGTAGCCAATAAAACATTAAAAAAAAATTTTTTTTCTGAATTCTGGTGGTTCGTTAAAGGAGGATTATACTAAATATCCATGTAAACGGTCCCTAAATCTTTATACCTCTCGTGGATGTCAGTGGCACAGGTAACTGGAGTTTGCTTTTTTGCTCCAGGGCTACCCACCTGCAGAATTCCATCAATCAATTTAGCTTTTTCCAGGTTTGGATTCAAGCGGCGCTCTCCCTTCTCACTCCTCTGTTTAATGTGGAAATGACAGAGTCTTTACTAAGCCCCTTGGAGGAAGGCGAAGGGTTCTGTGGTTCACGGCTCACTCCGCAATGGAAAACCTTAGCGCATAAATGGCGAGCAGATGGGGCTGTGTAAACTCGTTCCTCATGGTGCCTCTAGATCCAGATAAGCGTCTACTTCTGGGAGCTGGTGTCAGTGATGAGCAGGTCAGGTTTAAGGTGTGGAACTTGGGAGGGAGGATGATTGATGAGATTGATGAGATCTCAAGTTGGGCTATTTGTGGTGTGTGTGTGTGTGTGTGTGTGTGTGTGTGTGTGTTTAATAGTGTTAACAGAGAGCCTGCCTTCTCCACGTCTGCCCTCCCCCCAGAGGACCTAGTCGAGTAGTGTTCACACACACGGTGTTAAGTGCTGGCTGACTAAGGATTGATTGGTTCATTTTGGAAGCCTGCAGCACATTGATTCATTCCTATGGAGATGTCTCTCCCTTCACTCTCCCAGTTTGGGGGCCAACGTGAGCTAAGGAGAAAGGGGCAACATTCATCCTGCCACGAGTGTGGACTGAGCTCCTATCATGCCCCAGGCTCCTGTCTAGGCACTTGCAGAACAGCTGTAAATAAAAAAGACAAGCAAGCCGGGTGTGGTGGCACATGCTTGTAATCCCAGTACTTGGGAGGCTGAGACCGGAGGATCCAGGTTCGTGGCTAGCCTCAGCTACTTAGTGAGGCTCTCTGCAATTTAGTGAGACCCTGTTTCAAAATAAAGATAAAAAATAGGACTGGGGGTATAGCTCCGAAGTAAAATGCCCCTGAGTTCAATCCCCAGTACTGCAAAAAACAAACAAACAAAAAAAAACAGACAAGCAATCCCTGCCCTCGGGGGACTCAGACTCTACTGAGAGAAGAGGAAGAAGGTTACAAGCAGTAAATTAATCTTTTATTATTTTTATGTTCATTTATTGGTGCATTGTAATTATACATTTTGATATATGTCAGGGTATGAACATCATACATGCACACATTGCACATTTAGCCCTCCCTAGAGGAGATGCTCTGAGTCAGTTCATATGATGGTGTCTCAGAAAAGACAAGCAAGCTGTGACTCTGCACCTGGACACAGCAATGGGAGTCGGGAAGCTACAGCAACACACCGAGGGCACGAGCCATCACGAGGCCAGGAAGCAAGGAGCTGGTGTTGAGCAGAGACACCCTGTGCTGCCACAGACAGCTCACACTGGGGACAGCTTTCCAGCTCGCCAAGTGCTTTCCACGGACAGTTTCCTGTGGTCCTCACAATCGCCCTGCAAAGCGGGCGGTGGGCATCGTTCCAGTCCTGTAGACGAAACCAGGGTCTTGAGACCAAGAGTGACTTTTACAAGGTCCTGCAACCCACATGGCAGGGCTGGGCTCCAAGCTCAGCAGAATAATAGCAACAGTAATGAACACAGTGCTGACTCCATGTTCGGCACTGTTCTAAGCCTTGTATGAAGTCACCCACTTCGATCCTCGAAACATCCCAATGAGATAGATTCATCTTCCCACCTTACATATGAGGTCATTGGAGCGCCGCAAATTAAGTTACTTGCCTAAACTTACACTGCTAAGAAGTGGTGGAGCTTGGATTCAAACTCAGGTCATTCAAACCTAAGCAGCCTCCTCAAATGGCAGCCAGCTCTGAGCCCAAGGACAGTGCTCTCTAGCTTTCTCTCCAGTGCAGAAAAGAAGACTGGTTCATTGATCCACTGGCCAGGAACACATGAATAGCCACACTGACAGAGATGTCGCCATCTATCACGGAGAACAATGGTCTCTCTGTGCTAATAATACATTTCAAGAGTGATAGTGATAGTAAGAGGGAGACATACTCAAAAGGTTTTTTTTTAATTGTCTGAAGATCCTTTTGCCACAAACCAAACATCCCATTACTGTGAAGCCAGTTTATCTGTTACTCCTTTGAATGAACAAGGGACCATAATTTGCACAACTTTCCTGCTTAATCTTAGCCATCCTATGATCTGCCTCCTCTCTGAACTCTTGCTGTACTCAGTCTTTACAAGGTAATACTACATGTAATTATACTTTGTTTTATACTCTAACGTAATTATTTGTTGTATGCCCACCCTGTCTCTCCAAATTATAAGACACTCAATGGCTGGGATGTAGATCATACCTCTTCATCGGCCCTTTAGCACTGACCTAGGGTAGCTGGGCAAGAGAGTAGGCACTCAGTATTTGTTGACTGCTTAAACAACAGTCTTTAAGACTTAAGTTCTTAGTTGCTTCTTCAGAAATATTTGTGCATATTCCATATTGGCTGGCAAGACGTATTTTTTTTCTTTATTAGTTGACCAGAGGTATTTTCATTCTGTTGCATTAGAAGCATAAGTATTCATATATGGCAGTGTGCTGGTAACTGTTTACCAACTAGCATTCCAGAAAACAAACAAACAAAAAAACCTTGACTTGAAGCAAGGCATGGTTGCACATGCCTGTAATCTCAGTACTTGGGAGGCTGAGACAGGAAGGTTGCAGGTTTGAAGCCAGCCTCCGCAACTTAGCAAGACCCCATTTCAAAATAAAAAAATAAAATGAGGGCTGGGAATGTAGCTCAGAGGTAGAATGCCTCTGGGTTCAATCTCCATGTACCAAAACAAAACAAAATAAAAACAAAACAAATCCTTGACTTGAAGCTTTTAGCTCACTGTGGCCTCTTTCAGGCTGCTAGCTTAATGTCACCTGGCTTGCAAACTTCCTGAAAGTTTAACAATTGATTCTTTTAAAATGGTGCAAATGGCTCCAAAACACTAGTTTCTTCCCCTAAAATATGATTTTTGTTGGATGTAGAGACTCGGTTCTCTTTCTCAACTGACGTTTTCTTAATGAGAGATTATACGCAGCTTTCCCTAAAACATAAAGCTCTTGATTTGTGTTATGAAAATTTGTAATACAAACCTTCGCAATGTAGCTGTCATTCACCTCGTCATTCCAGAGCCAAGTGTGGAAAAGGTTCTGTGTTTAAATTAACAAAGCCAAGAAAATTAATGAAGCTAGACATATACTCTTAAGCCAACCAAACCAGCAGGGAACATTATATTTCTCCCTTCCTTCCTTCCTTCTCCCATCTTCCCACTTTTTTATCACTCATTCTACTTTCATTTTGGATGATAGATTTTGCTCTTAACTTATGATGATATTACCAAGGTAGGAAAACACTTTTGTGGCCATCAATCTCGCCATTCTAAACCCATGTGATAACCTGTTATGATTTGGACTTAGAATGTCCCCCGGACTTCCTGCCGTAGACATGGCAACCATGTTGGAGGTGGGCTTGGTTGCTGAGGAGGGGCTCCTGGGGATATTGCCCTGGGGATTATATAAGACCCCTTTTTCCCTTGCTCTTTCTCTGCTTTTGGCCTCCATGATATGAGAGCAGAGCTCTTGCTCCTTCTCTCTTTTCTGCTCCCGGCACCATGCCCTGAGCTCCGCAGACTCCACCAGACCTAACATGGACTGAACTCCTGAAATCTCCAGAACTGTGAGCAAATATATCTCCTTCCTCTAAGTTGTTGTTGTCAGGTTTTTTGGGTCTCAGCAGTGAAATTGCTGGCTGAAACAACCTCCTACAGAATTTTTAACAACTGGTAGATTGGCTTTCCTTCTAGCCAATCTTCCAGAAAATCCTTCTTTTTTCTACTTCAGCTTTTCATTCAGGTTCCCAATGGGTCCTTAATAGGATACATCTTGGGCACAGTCATTTTAGAGGGAAAAGAGAACTCTAAACACATGTCTGAGAGTTCAACAGGCTGGGAGTGTAGTCTTCCCTGAATTTATAAAGATTCATCTGCCAGTTTCCTCCCCTTCCCCCAGGCATCCTCTCTTCTTTGTTAAGCCTCTGGTTATAAGAATTTTTATTTGGTCTGTGAGTTGAAGGAGGAAGAGAGGAGCTTAAGGCTTGTGCCCACATAGAAATGAGTTCTTTCATAGCTTGGCTGGTGGGGAGTGCCTGGATGCAGAGAGCTGCGGAAAGCAATTAGGTTGATTCAAAACCAATCCCACTACATGAGAAACTATTGCTAACTTTTTTTTATAAGAAGCTATATGACATTAAAAGTTTTTTAAAGGAAGGTAATAAAAATTATTTTCATATCAATGAGAGTTTTATTAAATTTACTATGGCAAAACCCCTTTTTTATTGATTATATTGGCTTTCAACCCCTTAAGCAAGTTTCCTTGCTCCTTCTCTCCTTTCTTCCACATATTTCTGGCTCCTTTATCAGTGTGCCGATAGCCCAGTTATGGGTGCTTTCAACCCAAGAGCATGCAAAAAAGCTTTCTCTGGGCTGCTTAGACTTCTCTGCTTAGTCTAGTATTATATGCTTTTTTTTCTTTCCAGGTAATTTATAAGCAAGCCCCTTGCAAGCAGAAGCAAAGTATTTCACTTTCTCCATAGAGCTCTTGTGCTTTGCAAAGCATAGTTGTGTGAAATCCCATAATCTGTAAAGTTAGATATGTCTTTGGTGAGATCCTCTAACCAAGGCATTGTTACTTTGATCCATGGCAACAGCCTTACTCAAGATGTCTATAAACATTCTGAAATCATATAAAAAGCACTATATGCATGCGTGCACGTGCACGCATGTGTGTGTGTGTACACATGTATATGTGCCTATTGGCATTTTCCTGGGAATAAATATAGCAGTCTGTTTTACATGACTATAATGAAATACCTGAGGTTGGTCAATTTTACAAAGAAAAGTTTATTTTGGATCATGGTTCTAGAGGTCCAAAGTTGGAGCCCACATCTAATGGCCTTCTTGCTGGAAGAGTTCCTGGGAAGGACAGGACATCAAATAGTAAGAGACAGTGAGCATGTGTGTATGTATTCTTCTCTCTCTCTCTTCTTAGAAAGCCACCAGTATTCAATCATAGGAGCTCCACCCTGATGACCTTATCTAATCCTAATCATTCCCAAATGATTAATCTATAAACTCCATAGATGGATTAAGTTTCCACCCTCTTAATACCTCACAATGAAGACAAGATTTCAACACATGAATTCTTGAGGGTCACACTCAAACTGTATCCAAACCACAGCAAAATGTGTCTCAAGTTCTCAAAAGGGTTGAAGATCCATCACTCTACTCACAGCCCACATAGCCCCGCAGACAGCAAGCGCTGTGCATGCAGCAAATCTGGAGAAATTAGGAAGGACAGCACAGAAAAGAACTGAGTCCTAGAAAGAGTAGGTAGTTATACAGTAAATAATCACTGCATCTACAGAGGTCATATTAATATTATTATTAGGGTTTTAGCTATAGCAACTTAAAATGGACTAAGATAGGTGTGAACCCCACACTTTAGGTCCCCTCATCTAAGAGGAGAGCAATGCCCATAAATTGGAAGTACCTCTGGAAACTGCTAACCTTTAGCACCTCTAAGCCCACCCCCCCAACACACACACACACACACACTCCTATCCTTCCTGATCCTTCTCACCCACTTGCCAGTCTCTTTGATTTGATTCCTTCAGGAAACTCTTTGGGCAACTTCCTCAGTGCTGGGCAGCATGTGGGGTGCTAGGGGCATTTGTTTCCAGGTTGTGTAACAAATTGCCCCCAACTGAGTGGCTTAAAACAACAGAAATCTATTCTCTCCGAGTTCTGGAGGCCAGAAGTCTGAAGTCAGGTGTCAGGAGGTCTGCCCTGTCTCTCTCCCAAGGCCCTGGGACAGCTGTGACAACTCGCCTCTTCCAGCTTCTAATGCTTCCATGTGTTCCTTGCTGGTGGCTGCATCGCTCCATCTCAGCGGCCATCTCCAGATGGCTTTCTGCCCGCAGCCTCTCAAATCTCCCTCTGCCTTTCTCTTAAAAGAATGCTTGTCATTGGATTTAAGGCCCACCGGGGAGATCTAAGATGAAATCATCTGGAGATCTTGAAGTGAATTACATCTGCAAAGAACCTTTTTCCAAATATGGTCATATACATAGGAACCGTATGGACATATCTTTGGGGAGCCACAATTCAACCTACTAGAAGTGATGAATGAGAGATTCGCTCCCTTTTCTCATGGGATAGTAACCAAGACCTGAAGGGTGGATGTAAATCCACAAGTGAAGAAGGACAGAGAGAAAGTATCTAGGCAGAGCTGCTGGCAGGTTTGAAGAACTTGAAGAGAGAGCACAGAGCATCCCAGGATGGGTACCAAGTTAAAAAAGGTATGAGATGAAGCCAGGGAGGTTGGGCTGAGCCAGGCCACTGATCATCCCTACGCTCTGGGAAAATGGCAGTGGGGAGCTCTCAGAGCATATTAAACAGGGGATGACTAAATGTGCATTTGGGAAAAATAAGATGTGTGCTTTATGGAGGATGGATGTGAGAGACATAGGGTCAGACAGACCAGGTAAGAAGCTTGTTGGCAGCCACGCAAATATGGCAGTGGTGTGGACTAGATGGCGGCAGAAGGATTCTAGAGTAGAATAGGGTGGTTCAAAGCCAGCAGGTTTTACTGGGTCTTGTCTCTCCCAACCAGAGATTTGATTAGTCATATTGAGAAAGACAGTATGTAAAGACCATGACTTATTGTGGCCTGGTAAAACCATTTAAAAAGGGAGACAACCTTTATAAATTATTCTGAAAGGCTTGAAGAAGACTTTTTTAGGAGGATAAATGAAAGCTTATACGGATTGGTTCTGAACTCATCCTGAAAATATCCCTTGCTTTTCCATTCAGTTCTGTGCTCTTGTGGCCTTGAAAAGCAACGCTGGTGTAATTTGGAAGTTTTAATAGCCTCTGCATGGAATATGTGGATATGCGGTTGTTTCAAGTATTTTCATTCTGGTATTTTTATGACCTGAGGTATTTTAGCCAACATCCCAGCACTGGAAGGATGCAAGCAGACCCCAAAAGCCCAATTACCGTCTCTAGGAATCTGAATGCCCAGTGACTTGGAAGGTTGTGAGAAGCAGCTGCCCTGGTATTCGGGGCTATGCGCCCTCTCCCCACTCAGAATCATGGAGTGGGCTTTCTGATTTGAAGATGGAACATCCTTCCTCTGCTGGCAATGCTATTTCCATTCAATGCAAAACCTGAAGTTGGTGGAAAATGTGTCCCATTGGAAAAAAAACAAAAAATGCAAATCAAGTATTTGGTATTTTCACCCAATTCCTTCCATTATGACAGAGCACTTCTAAATTCCCCCTAAGGGCCGCCTACTCTGTAGCTGGGGCTGTCTTCAGATTCAGACCTGGGTTTGGACTGTCCTGGTGTCATGGGTTGGTCTGATCTGTCCCCACAGTTCTCCAAGGGGGACAAAACCTGGGTCTTTAGATCTTTGTAGCTCCTGCAGAGTCTAGTAAGTTCTCCTGGATAAGTAGATCTGTGCTCAAAGGCTTTTGAAAGGGGGGAAAATAAAACAAAATAGGGACAAAATAGGGCAGGATATTTCTTTCTTTCTTTTTTTTTTTTTTTTTTGGTGGTGCTGGGGATTGAACCCTGAGACATTCTACCTCCAAGCTACACCCCCAGCCCTCATTTATTTTTATTTTGAAATAGGGTCTCACTAGGTTGATGAGAGTCTCACTACTTGCTGAGGCTGTCCTAGAACCTGCTATCCTCCTGTCTCAGCCTCCCAAGTACTGGGATTACAGGCGTGCACCACCAGGCCCAGCTAGGGCAGGACATTTCTGCCTTGTTAAAATGTAGCGGGCTCCTCTAGATGGGAGCAACACTGCTATCCCACGAGCCCTGCACAGGAACGGAGAAGCATCAAGTCTCACCTCAGGCTCTTTCTGGTTGCGTGACCTTGCAGCCCAGGGCCCTGTCTGGGTTCGGTTCTGTCTTTGTTCAAGTAGGCTTTGGGTTAGGAGACTCCATGCGATGGCATTCAGGGCCCTGGTATCCACCCAGCTGTCATCTGTGGCTATGTGCGAACACAGGCTCCCTGTCGCTGATGGGGAAATAACCGCAGACAGATTCTGGGTGATGTAACTGAGACAGAACCCAACAGCAGATGACTCCAACAACAGAAGTGAAAGTCTATTCCAGAACCATGGCTGCCCAAGGAAATTCCCCACGAGGCAGCCTGATGAGCTCCAAATGTACCAGCCGCTCATATCCCTCCTCCCCCGCTCAGCAGGGCACCTCATCCTAAGAGCCTAGGGGATATTGTGGGGTTCAAACAAGGCCGCAGCTGTGGGACCTGGTGGGCCTGCTGGCCATGCTGCCGCTGTCAGTGTCGTCACCATGGCTGGCTCTGCCAGGAGTGCAATTCCCTAAGGACCAGGCCTTTTGCTTTTGTTTCTGTGCACCCCTGTGCCCTTCCCACTGTGGCTGCCAGGATGATCTCCGTACACAGCAGGCATTCAAGAACCACTTGTTGATTAACCCTCATGGTGGCAGGAAAAGAAGTTATGACCGGGTGGGTGCTCAGAGCCTGGAAGAGTAGGCGAGGGGGTGGGGAAAGTGGACACAAAGCCCTAACGTGAACCAGGCCTCAGCACTGCTGGGAACTGGTGGCGCCTCTCCTCCCAGGGGGAAGGGGAAGGCCCGGCCTAAGCCACCTGCAGGACTCTCCGACCCCAGCACCCAGCTTAAAAGGTGAGAAATGTTGAGAGACCCCTGTCCTAAGAAGGGTTTCAGGCACTCTTCAGAGGTGAAAATGATCATGTGAGATAAAGTAAACTTAGGGGGAAAAATGAAGGATAATAAGGGTAGGATTTCTCATGGTAGAAATTCAGCTTTGGGGGTGAGGTAGAAAGAGAGAGAGTTCTGGATTCCTTATTATGTCACCAGGAGAAAGAAGGTCTGCCCATTCAGCCAGCCAGCCATAGGTGTCAAGCTGAGGAAGCAGTCAGCTTTCCATTGCTGTGACAAAATACCCGAAATAAATTAAAAGGAAGAAAGGTTTACTTTGGTTTACAGTTTGGGAGATTTCAGTCCATGGTCATGTGGCCCTGTTGCCCTTAGGCCAGTGACAGCACAGTACATCATGGTGGCAGCGAATGGGTGCAGAAATTGCTCATCTCGTGGCATCTGGGAAGCAGGGAGAGAGGGAGGAAGGGGCTGGGGTCCCCACATGCCCTTCAAGGTCATGCCCCCAAATGACCCATCTTTCTTCCACTAGGCCCCACTTCCCAAAGGTTCTACCATCACCCAACAGTGCCACAAGCCAGTAACTAAGTCTTTCCCATGTGGGCCTTTGGGGGATATCCCATATCTGAACTATAGCACATAATTATCGAGGGATATTTGTTTTTTAGCCTCAGAAAACTTGGAAATATAGGCCAGGACAAAAACACTTTTCAGGTCAAGAGGAATATCTTGGTACTGCCCATTGTCCCTGGGTTGTTAGGTGGCTATGCCCCCCAGGCCTGGGGTAGCCGGACAAGAGTTCAAGTCTGGGTTCTGCAGCTGACTAGCTGCTCCCCACCTTCAACATTTAACATCTCTAAGCTAGGGCTATGGGGAGCATCTGAAGTCCCCATGAGTAAAAGGTGAACAATGGATATAACTCTTTGGATCACAGGTAAGACGCTAAGCATTTGCATAGATGAATTCCTTTGTTCTGCAGACAAACATGAAGGTTAAGGAACTCAATTAAGGTCACCCTGGCTGGGATTTGGCAGAAGCAGGGTTTAAATCCAGGCACTCTGCTTCAGAGTTTGTGCTCTGACTCACTGCTTTACACTGTGTACATATTCCATAAATGACCGCTACTACTATAATATGCAGGCCTATGTTCTATGCAGATGAGTTGTAATAATACTTAGTTGACTGCTTGAGGGTAGGCGCTTATGTTGTACCTGCAAAGATATAAGTGTGCATTTTGAACTTGGATTGATTCTTCCCACTGGTCTCCTAAAGTGACTGTCCCCAACATCATTCTCATTAGCAATGTCTGAGACTTAGGTTTCGAAGGCACTGAAATGTATCTTATACTGCAATATGATTTTTTCTAACTCACCAGATATTTATTGAGCTCTTACAATGGGCCAGGCAGTATTATAGGCACTTGAAATATACTAGTGAACAAAAGCATCAAATATCCATGGCCTAACAGGGCTCTGCTGGTGGGATCAGGGGACTTTGTTGCAATATAGATCTCAGAGTGTGGTCACAGTGGCTCCTGCCTCTCACAGGGTCCCACATACAAAGAATTGAGAATGGAAGGATTCGCGCTGAGCTACCATTCCCTGAGCCATATAGGACCAGGCACCCAATGTCATTAGAGCCTCCAAGCACTTCAGAGAGGGGCCTTACTGGGATAATCATCTCCACCTTTAGAGAAGAGGAACCAGAGGCTCAAAGAGTTAAGGTGCTTGTTCCAGAAGACCCACCCAGTACTGAGGGGTGGAGCCAGGAGCTGAGCACCCCTCCCTGGCCTGAAGTCCAGTGTTATTACACTGCACCATGCTGGTTACATCAATATGAGGAAATTCATTGGGGACCTACACACACATTTGGGCCCTTAACCCTATAGTATCTACTGCATCATTCATTTGGAACTCAGAATTTCTATGTTTGCCCTGATTCTTATTTTTTGTCTGTGTATGTACTCACTAATTTGTAACTGGGGCAAACATTATTCATAATCTTACCTTCTTCTTAGATAGATTCTAAGAGAGAAGGATTCTAGTTTGCGGGGCCAGTTTCTAAAATATGATTGATCAAAGGGAATCCTGTTAACGAACCAAGAGAAAAAACAAAGGGAGTCCAAAAGTGATCTTCAGAGGAAAACCCATCACAGGTACAGGAGGAGGACAGCAGGGTCCTTGAGTTAGCTGTCTGCAGAGTGTTTTGAGATTTGAAAAGTGAGAGTAAGAGATAGAGACTGGATTTTTAGAAAAAGAAAAGTAGCACTAAGAAGAGTACCTGAAAGCACATAGGTTCCCAGTAAATGTTCTCTTGTCGAATGGATGAATGAGCAAGTGGAGGAAGGATCCAGTGAATGATACAAAGGTAACCTTGCCTGAGAGTCCAAGGAAAATCTGCACAAAGGAGGTTATGTCTACGAGTGGTCTTGAAAAATATGTAGTCAAAGTTTTCCAGGCAATGAAAGAGAGGAGAAGCATTAAAAAAAAAAAAAAGGAAGAGCAGAGGCAGAGAGTCCATATGTGGAAAGACACAGGTAGAGAGAAGAATGAAGATTCAAAGAGGCTGGGAGTGAAAACAAGAAGAGGAGCCAGTGCTGGAAGGTAGTTGGGCTGGGTGGTAAAGGGCCTTGGGCTCTGTTATAGTTTGGGTCTTGAATATCAACCCCCCAAGTCTCATGTTGAAGGCTTGGTCTCCAACTCCTAGAACTTGGGAGGTGGTGGGACCTTTAGAAGGTGGGACCTAGTGAAAGAAGGTCATTGGGGACCTTCGAAGAGGATATTGGAACCCCTTCCTGTATCCCTCTCTCTTTCTGGCTGCCATGAGGTGAGCAGCTTTCTCCACTACATACTCCTGCCATGATGAACTGTGCTATAGTGGAAGAAGCTAGTCTGAAAAGGCTGCATACAGTGTGATTCCAACTACATCACAATCTTTAAAAGGCAAAACTACAGAGATATTAACAATATCGGTATTTGCCAAGGAAGAGGAAAGGGATGAACAGGTGGTGCATAGAAGATTTTTAGGAAAGTGAAACCATTCTTATAATACTGTAATGGTGGATACATGACATTATACATTTGTCAAAACCCACAGAATGTGAACCTTGATGTAAGCTATGGATTTTAGTTTATAATAACATATCAGTATTAGTTTATCAGTTGTAACAAATATTCTACACCAATACAAAATGTGAGTGGTAGGGAAGACTGGGGGAGGGAGGATACATGGAAACTAGTGTCTGCTCAGTTTTTCTGTAAACCTGAAAGTGCCGTTAAAGGTAATGTCTATTAATTTTTAAAAAGAAATGGCAAACGCTAAAATGGAAGTAGGATATTTTCAACTGCCATGCCACTAATTGAGGCAAAAAAAGATAAAAAAAAATCTAGAACAATCCATTGAAATTCAGGAGCAGGGGAGTAATTAGAGGAGCTGGCTACTTAATTTCTGCAGTTCTGAAATGGGGAAACCGAGGTTCTGAATGGATCTATGGTGGTCATCTACCTGAGCAGGGTTAACACAGACTCTAATCTGATCCTTTTTTGAACCTGGTAGGCATGTCATTTCCAAAATTGCCTTGAAAAGAGTGCTAACCTGCTTCTGTCTGTGGCTAATTCATTTATGTAGACTGTCAGGCATAGAGTGGTCTAGTTAATTTCATATTCTGTTTAAGTGAGGGTTGCCATGGATACCATGTATAACCATCCAATTTTCTCAGAATTAGGATGCATGCAATAGAACTGACTTAAAGAGAAAATTAGGTTGAATATAATTTGAACTGATTTGATGATGAGTCCAGCAGGATCTCAGTATGCTATTCCAAGTGTCCCTTTTCCTTGTTCAGAACACAGTGGTGGAGAGAGGTCATTGAATGCTCACTGTCCATAATGTAAAGCCCTGGAGGAAGCCCTTCTTCCTGACTCCCATATATTCATCCATGCTAGTCATTTGTCTCTGTCTCCAGAAACAGGGTAGAGGATGTTTGCACAGCATTAGAGGAATAAACACTCATGCATGCAGTCATCTGATGCTTGGATCCTGCATGATTGACTATCATGAAATTTCATTTGGGCCCTTCCCTGTCTCCTTTGCCATTGCAAAGAGTTGGGTAGTTTCTTAACTAATGGAGAGGTCTGGACCCCAGTCCTTTGGGCAGGATGGTTAATTAGACCCTGCAGTGAGCGAAGTCTGCTTTTTAGGCCCCAGCTCTGCTTGGCCCTGGCTGTGGCAGCTTGGCTAGTTGCCCAACATTTATGTATAATAGATGGATCTTAATAATGGCTACTTCATAGGGGAATTGGGGGGAATCAATAAGAAAATGTAAATAATGAGCTTTGCGTGCCATAAGGGACAGTAAATATTAGCGTTATGCTGATCATCATTAGTATTCCTCTGGGCCCTTGAAAGGGCTATGGTGAGACTCACTGCATCTAATGAGGTTGAATTAGTCTTTTCCCCACCCTGAGTGGGGTCACGTTTTGCCTGGTTTGAACACATTCATTTATTCTTTTTTACTTGGAATTGAGGCTGCTTGAGAACCTCTGAGCAGCAGGCCTAGGGTAGCAAGTACATGCTCATGTCTTTTGAAGAACTCTTCCTCCCTCCCTCCCCCTATCTGCAGCCTGAAGTATGCCATGCACATGTCAGTGGTTCCCGATTGAGAGGAAAAATGTAAGCCGGGCGCTGTGGTGCACACCAGTAATCTTAGCACTTGGGAGGCTGAAACAGGAAGATTGCAGGTTCAAGGCCAGTCCCAGCAACTTTGTGAGACTTTGTTTCAAAATACAAAGGGCTGGGCGTATAGCTTGGAGGTAGAATGTCTCTAGGTTTAATCCCCAGTACCAATAAAATGAAATAAAATAGGGCTATGGGTGTAGCTCAGAGGTAGAATGCCCCTGGGTTCAATCCCCAGTACAAAGAAGAAAAAGAAAATCTGTAGCTTGTGATGTGAAAATTCATCACCGATGAGCTTTGGTCCAAGAGCATCTGAGCATTGTCGGCGCGTGTCAGATGCAGGCACACTGTCTGGAGTTTCCTTGCTGACTAGTCCTTCTCCAGCTGGGTTTACAATCCTCATGCCCAAGGGTCAGAAGAGAATCTCCTTCCCATCCCTGCTTCTGAGTTTCCTGGACTGCTACTTCTTTTCAGGCCTCCTGAGCGGGTCTTACTCCCCGTGTCTGTCCACCAGGATGTGCACGCCATTGGGCCAGTGTCTCTCAGGACAGTTTAGGGCTTCCCTGTCCCTGCAAGTTGCTGGGAAACATTGTCTCAGCATTGCATGCACACACACACACACACATACACACACACAGCCATTTTATTTTTTCATCTGGAAGGGGTGTCTGGACATTGTCTCACAGGTACACTTGTGAATGCAACTGTGCCACAGGGTTTATTTGTTCCAGTTGATAGGCTTTTCAGAGGCAATCTGGTTGTAATTTCAGCAGTAGACACTTGGTTGGGCTATTTTATCCATGGCTCCTCATTTTGCCATTTTCCCCAGCTGCTGCTTTGCAGATGACTGTCTCTTTCTGTTTGGGTTTTTCCTTTTAAAATCTACACCCAAACATGTGGTTGCACACACATACACACACACACACACACACACACACACACATGCTCACAACTGCACCCACATGTAGACACACGAGGCAGGGGTCCAGTTAAGAGTTTTAGTGAAGCTGGGCGTGATGGTGCACGCTTGTAATCCCAGTACTTGGGAAGCTGAGACAGGAGGATCGCAGGTCCGCGACCAGCCTCAGCAACTTGTGAGGCCTTCCACAACTTAGTGAGACTCTGTTTCAAAATAAAGAATAAAAAATGGGGTTGGGGTGTAGCTCGGAGGTAGAATGCCCCTGGGTTCAATCCCCAGTACCACACACACACAAAAAAAAAGTTTTAGTGAGCTGCCTATCTAGTTTGTATTGCCACACTCTCTGTCTTTGTTGTTTTGTTCTGATAGCCATGATTTACCCTCCATTCCTCCTCCAATTCACATTTCGTTCCACATTTCTTAAGGTTCTCAAATCGGGCCTATATTTTCTGACTTGTATCTGGTTTTCAAGTCTTGATAATCCTTCTTATTTGGAAAGCAAGAGAAGAAAAACAACACCCAAGAACACAACATGTTACTAATCAATAAAGCTCTAGGTAAAGCTCAAGTTTTAAAATGAAATTGGACATACTCTGGAGCTCACTGAGAGTGGAAGACATGAGTAATTGGTCTTTTCCCCTGGCTGGGTCTCCAGGAGTAGTTTGACTGCATGGACGTGGAACAACCACTCTCCTTTCACTCATATAGAACACGGACCCGCAGAGCGCGGTACAGAAACTCTCTGTTACCTTGCTATTTTGAATAACCCATCTGAATGGCTCCTTGTTAGGCCTGACTCTTTTTTTTCTCACCTCTATTAACTCAGCTCCACGGGGGGAATCAGCACTTAATAAAACAGCTATGGGCTGATGGGGCAAGTCACGGGAGCCTTGGTGCTCTTCTTGGCTTTGTTTTTCTAAACAGTACTGCATGACTGTGGCCAAGCAAACCGGCATATGCCCACGGGCTCCCTCGGGAGAAATTAAAACAAGTTAGGCAGCAGGGCGGAGAATCAGGCAGGGAGCCTGAAAGAAATTTAATAAACCCCACGCCTGTCTTCTCTTTCTTTTTGGGTAGATTTTCCTTAGAATGGTGGAGAGCTTTACCAGGGTCTCCTCGGTTGAGCTGGGAACTGAGAAACAGGAGGGACACATCACGTGTGGGTCAGTTTGCTTTGCCTGAGAGAGCTGGCTCCTGGAGATTTCCACAGTGGGCCTCCATTTCAGTGACTCCTTCCTTCTACTGGGGACTCAGCACTGCCTGGCCAATGCTTTTCTTTTTGGGGGGGTGGGGGAACTGGGGATTGAACCCAGGGATATTCTACCTCCAAGCTACACCCTTTATTTTATTTTATTTTATTTATTTATTTATTTATTTTTGCGGTACCGGGGATTGAACGCAGGGGCGTTCTACCTCCACGCTACGCCCCCGGCCCTATTTTTTTATGCTTTATTTTGAAACCGGGTCTCACGAAGTTGCGGAGGGCCTCACTAAGGAGAGAGAGAGAGAGAGAGAGAGAGACAGGGAGAGAGAGAGTGAGAGCTGAGGCTGGCCGAGAACCTGGATCCTCAGCTCTCCGCCTCCCAAAGTACTGGGATTACAAGCGTGTGCCACCACGCCCAGCTTACACCCTTTATTTTAAAACAGAGTCTCACTAAGTAGCTGAAGGTCTTGCTAAGTTGCTGAGGCTGGCCTTGAAGCTGCAATCCTCCTGTCTCAGCCTCCTAAGTACTGGGATTATAGATGTGCACCACTGCACCCAACTTTGGGCACTGCTACTCTTAACTTGGCTATTTGAAGAAATTGCACCCCGTCCCCAGTGACTCCTCTTATCCAGAAGAACCTGCCCCCTTACCGCTTTCATTCTTAGTCCACTTACTGGGAGGCTGAATAAAGTAGTAAGGAAGGGCACAGCTAAGGCACCTGAGAACTAGACCTGGGTTCAAATTCTACCTCTACCACTTAACTGAGTTTTGGTTTCCCTCCTTGGTAAAGAGTGGATTAATAAGAATGCCAATACTTAGGGGTATTATTATAGGATACTTATATTAAGATAAAAAGAACAATAGTAAAGACAATAAATGGAAAGCACAGAGCTAGGTTTAGTCTGACTGTGGAGACCACATGTTTGACAATGGTGCTGGGCTGCTTCCTGTACATGAGTAAAAAGATCACACCTGTTCATAGCAGCACAATTCACAATAGCCAAAAGTTAGAAGCAACCAGGGTGACTGGCTTTCCTACATTATTAGGCACCATAATTCAGGCAAACTTGTGTTTTTAATATACACAAAGACAATGCCGGGCGTGGTGGCGCACGCTTGTAATCCCCATACTTGGGAGGCTGAGACAGGAGGATTGCAGGTTCGCGGCCAGCCTCAGCTATTTAGTGAGGCCCTCCGCAACTTAGTGAGACCCTGTTTCAAAATAAAGAATAAAAAATAGGGCTGGGGATGTTGCCCGGAGGTAGAATGCCCCTGGGTTCAATCCCCAGTGCCACCAATATACATACATATATATATATATATGTATGTATATACACAAAAACAAATGTACTGGTAGTAATAATGACTATAATAACAACTTCTAACACATAGGTGGTATATGCCAGATGCTAGGCATTGATCTAAGTGCCTAACACACGCTGTCTACTTGAATCCTCACAAGATACTATGAGTGAGATGCTATTTTTATTCCTGTTTTATAGACCAGAGGACAGTATGAGGAGGTTGGCAACATGTTTATAGACACACAGTGAATAAGTGGCAGAGCCAAGGTTTGAACCTGAAAGTCTCATTCAAGTGAGTCCTGTTCCCACCACTAGCCTCCACTGCCCATGCAAAATTGATTTGTTATGTAGATTCCTTTGACAGATGGAGTGTTTTTGTTTTGTTTTGGATACAACTAATGGCCTATTTTCACTTCCTTACAAATAAGTTCAAGTGATTTCTCTTCTATTTTCCCCCCTTCAAATAGCTATGCTGTGTTTTTCTCTGGGTATCAGAATGGTCCACAAAAAATATATTCATAATTTTTTAAAAAATGGAAAGCATGGCTTTTGACTTCTGGCACCTTGTAATGGAGTATGATGAACTGTCTCCGTGGATGGATTTTGACACGTTGAGCTAAGTGCTTCACTTGACTCGCATTTGTATCACCTTGCCCACAGACAGCGGCAGGCAGGCAGAAAGCCCTCCCCCAGGTTCCCCGACAACATCCAGCCAGGCAGCGCATCAGCAGGCTGTCTAAACATCAGCGAAAGTGATGGATTCCGAACATAAAAATGCGGAGGTAGAAGAAACATCCATTGCTATGATGTGACCTGGTTATAAAGTCCACTTATTGATTGAAGGAACAACTTTAATATTTTAACTCTGTCTTATACCCAGAAGAGCCACAAAACTAGAGGAGAAAGGCCAGAGACTCTTGAAGCTGATCATTTTACATGAAACTAAAACAACGGATTCAGGCAAACAAATAGCTTGGACTACTCTTTTCATTTAATAGAGGAGGGTTTTTGATGGAAATGACCAGTCAGTTTAGCCCAGTTGTAAATCTTGGATATGTAATCTAAAACAAGATGTTGCACTTGACACAATTTTTTTTTAAATTTCTGCTTTATGAATTCTGATTTCCCTCCTCTATGAATGTGCTTGGGAATCTCAGGGGAGCAATTTGTGACAGAATCTGCGTAGGTGTAAGAAATAATGTTGTCTCTTCCCTATAACACCACCACCAACCATAATAACAATCCTTTATTGAGCACTTATTGTGTGCTTTACATCCATTCTTAGAGAAATACATTAGAGTGGCGGGCGAGCTTCATGTGATCGTAATATCCACTCTTAGAGGCACTCCACGACCCCCAGGGGTCAAAGGAGCACCCACGTTCTGTTTCACATCTGACTCTCTTCTTACCTCCCGTCCGATCTGTCTCAGACGCCACTTCCACCACTGTGTGCTGTGATCTAATGGCCTGAGACTCTCTGGGCTGAGATCTTTCATTTATGAATGATAACCTATGTCATTGGATGGCTGTTAGGATTGAATATCCTCACACGTGAAAAGGGTTAAAGAGAGGGCCTGGCATCTGGTATCCTTTGGCTATTATTACTTATGTTTCTAAACATCATCTGAGTTTTTGGATTATTATCCCTGTATTACTGTTGAAGGAAGCAAAGTTCAGAAAGGTAAATCATGGGACCAGGATGTCACCACAACTGCTTTTCCTTCTGCAGTTGTTCCATTGGTTTTTGTTTTGTTTTGTTTTGTTTTGTTTTGTTTTGCAGCACTGGGGATTGAACCCAGGGGCATTTTACCTCTGAGCTACACCCCCAGCCCTAATTTTTATTCTTTTATTTTGAAACAGGGTCTCACTAAGTTGCGGAGGGCCTCACTAGGTAACTGAGGCTGGCCGCGAACCCAGATCATCAGGTCTCAGCCTCCCTAGCGTACACCACCACGCCCGGCTTCCATTGGTATTTTAGGCACTGTGGAAAAAATAAAGATGGTCCCTTTTCTGCATCTGGACATCCTGAAATGGTGAAGATTCAGGCTAGTTGGTACGTGATTGGATTTCTGTTTCCCCAGATGGGGAATAAAGCATTCTCAAATGAGAGACTGTATGGAGCTATAAATTCAAATATTGAAAAAAATTAACGATTATATTCATGTTATCATAGCATCCACTCTTAGAGGCATTTCACGGCCCACAGAAGCCAAAGTAGCAAGTTCTGTTTCACATTTGATTGTCTTCTCACTTTCCATCTGATATGTCTCTTACAGCAGGTTTTCTTCCTTATTTGGGACTGAATCCAATAGTCCTTTAGAGAGTTAGACTCCCTGACACCCCGGGCCCTCGGCTTCACCAGCACATTGCCTTGTCTCCATTCTGTATTTGCCATGTTAACTCATGGCTCTTCTGACTTTGACTTTCTGTTCTGTTTTCCCTGAGCAATTTTCACTGGGATGCTTAGGACCTTCAGTATCATTACAACCTCTATTATTAATTAATTTACTTATTTATTTATTTTTATTGGTGCATTGTAATCATACATCTTGATGGATTTCAGGGTGGTAGAAGTATACATGCACCCATCAGTCAATTAGCCCTCCCCCAATTCCCACCCCCACAACCTCTTTTCATTTGCAATCTATCTCTTCAAATAAAAATCAGAGCAAATAAGCACCAGTTAGATGCCCTCGTGGAAAGCACTGAAATCAAACAAGGTCAAGATCTCATTGATAGCAAAACTGAGAATCCTGTTCAAAAGGAAACTGGAAAGCATATCTGTGAAATGTCCCTTTTGTGCAAAAAAAAAAATTAAAGCAAAACAAGTTATGGGCCACGATTAGTTCTGTCCCTGTGAATTCAAGACACCTTCATATTTAGGTGACAGAGAATATTATTAAGAATAACAGGATGTCTCTAGCTTAGGCAGGAAACCATTTTCAAAAAATGTCAGAGCTCATTGTACAAAAAGATCATAATTGCAAAATAGTAATGGCGGATTCCAGTTTGGGGCTTGAGGGTGAATAAACATAGCTTAGAGACCATAGGGGCTTCCTGTTTTTAATTTAGAAGAAGCCAAGGCTTTTGCAAATATTTTTAGATGTAATGTTTATGGAAGGCAAAGAATATTAACCCAGAATGTTGGAGAGTACAGCTAAATGTTGGTTTGTACAATTTAAGTAATTTAGACTATTGGACAGAGTACTGAACTACTGTAGTTTCCCCTTCATTTCTTGCCTAAAAAGGGCAATAGTGAGAAAATGACTTTAACCAGAATATTCAACAGGCATTTATTAAAAGCTTGTGGTACAAATAACATTCTGCAGAAGGTATTTATATTGTACCCAAAGGAAGCAGAAGATGAAATATACACTCTTGACAATTTAGCACAGGACAGAAGAATAATAAAATTGTAGGCATGAGAGAAGCAGAGACTAATTCCCTAGTAATATATAAATTAGCAGTGTGCTCCTCCCCACATAGCCACGTAGCTCACTTCCTCATGTCCCTCAGGACTTGGCTCACGTGTTATCTTTTCAGTGAGAATGTCCCTGGTCACTCTCTATATAAATTGCACCTCCACCCCAACAAACCCTGTCTCTGTCCCCCTTTCCTATTTTATTTTTCCTCGTTGTGTTTTAGCTATATATATATTTAAGCCATCCATCTTGAAATGCCACCTTCTTAAAAGCAGGGCAGGTTTGCACCTTGCTCTTTGCCAAATCCCCATCAGGTAGAATAGTGCCTGTCACATAGTAGGTCTTCAAGTAAACTCGCTTAATAAAGTGTTTAATAGTGTCTGTCAGACTACGTATTAATGCCGAAAAATTCAAAATAAGCAACCTTTGACAATGTTAATGAACAAAGGCTTCTTGGAAAAGTGGAATGTGTGCATTTCAAGCCAAAGCAAATTGATTGGCTCAAACATCAAGATTATAAGATAGATTTGGGGTCCTAAACCAAACTCTGCCTCTATTTAGTTACATGACTAAAGCAAGGCATTTAATTTTCGGTTTTGTGGATCTCTGGAGCTATCGATACCTGGAGCCAAAGACTTTTGTCTCTAAGTGAGCTTAATTTTTTTTTAACTTCCAAGAGAATTGCGGCATTCTTTCCTGGGTTATTCCCTGCTGACCATGAAGCAGTGGACATTGTTGACAGTGTTTTGGACAATGGTGACCTTTGCCATGTGATCTGGTATGGCCGGCCCGGGCAAGTCTGTGAAGGAAAGTTCCCTGCCACTTGCCTGCTGGGCTCTGCTCCCGCCTTCTCTCAGGGTGCCCTCTAGCTATTCCAAAAGCCCTCTGGGCACCCAGCCAGGCCTGCCTGCTCCTGAAGTAACCCATACTCAAAAATTATGTCTTCCCGTCCTTTGCTCTCCAAGCAAAAGGCCTGCCTCCTCAGTCTCCTGCCAGTGAGGACTGGATGCTGATGAGCTAATTCCCTTCAGGGCGGGAATGACAGATTGCTGGCAGGGCTAACCTTCTGCTTTCCTCGCCACCAAAGTGAGGCCCGAGTTAAAGGAGAGATTGGAAGGGAAGGGAACTTCCAATATCCAGTGCCTAGAATCTGCCTGAGCTTTTAATATACAAAACCAGTTCATCCACAACTAGATAGAGGATGTTACTCTCTCAGGAACTGCAGTTCATGAGAGGAGCCTCCAAAACTGTCTGTGTTATCACATCACCACGCTGAATAAATAAAGCCAGAAAGAGAATTCTGCAGGATACCACTGCAGCCTTCGGGGACAATATTTTGGGGTGTGAGAGAGGAGTCCTTTGTGGCATCCTGCCTTAGCTACATAAACTCTGGCCGTGACCTTGGATGAATAAGCCCTGTGACCTTGAGTAAGTCTCTTCCAGCTTCCATTTCCTCAATTGAAAAGATGGGGCTAGTAGCAGTATCTGAATTAATTATTTCCTGCTTGTAACAAATCACCCCAAATCTCTCCAAAACTTAAGTCACTTAAAACAGTAGTCATCCCCATGGGTCAGGAACTTGGGAGCAGCTCAGGTTGGGGGAGTTCTCACTTAGGGTCAGGTGTCAGCCGGGGTCTGCCTCTAGCTGAACATCTGACTGGGGCTGGAGGATGCACTTGGCTCACGTGGGTTCCTCCATAGTGTTGCTTGAGTGTCTTCACAAAACAGCGGCTGACTTCACTGAAAGTAAGCAATTTAAGAGACCCAGATGGAAGCTGCGATGACTTATGCCTGCCCTTGGGGGTCACATATCACCACCTCTGCAATATTTCAGTGGTCCCCCCAAGGCAGCCTCTAATTCAGCATTGGAGGGGACCACACAAAGGCCTTCTTAGAGAATTCTACACCTGAATCTACCATTGAGGGGAGGATTAAATGAAACAACCCATAGGTAGAGCCCAGTAGATAGTAAACACTGACTAAATGACAGTTATAATTACAAAGGGCCTCAAGTGCTAAGGGTATACCTATACCTATACCTATACCTATACCTATACCTATACCTATATTGAGGCTGGTGCTGACCTTAAACTCTGCCCTGAGTTGGATTCTATTATTTATTTATTTATTTATTTATTTATTTTGTGATACTAAGGCTTGAACTCGGGGGCATTCTACCTCCAAACTACACCCCCAGTCCTATTTTTATGTTTTATTTTGAAACAGGGTCTCACTAAGTTGCAGAGGGTCTCACAAGGTTGCTGAGGCTGCTAAGGCTGGCTGCAAACCGGAGATCCTCCTGTCTCAGCCTCCCAAGTACTGGGATTACAAGCGTGCACCACCACGCCCGGCCTGAGTTGGATTTTAATAAGAGGCTACCCTATAAAATGCTCCATCTCACCTTAGAACTCAGCAGGAAGAAGCCAGAAAGTCATAGAGCTTGGGCAAATCCGTGGCTACAACACACACCAATTCAATTAACTAACGAAGCGAAGGACATCTGGGTGCCTGGCTCCTGGGCACCAACAGCAGCTGGCTGGCCTAGCGGATTCGCAAGCTCACCAGCCTGGAAAACTCCTGGAGAACCTTGTCACTACCGTGGGGCTCCTAAATAGCCGCAGTGACAGTAAATGCCCCTCTCCCCTACATCCTTATCTTTGTGCGCTCCCAGGTCAATGGTACAATGCAATGCTTCCCAATTTTGTATTCTGGGAAACACGACTACAGAAAAGTGTTAATAGGTAGATTAAAAAGAAAACAACTTTACAGTCAAATAAATTTGAAAAGGCTGCCTAGTAAATCCTTTTTTGAAGATTCTCAGAGCACACTTTGCATGGTGTTAAAGACTCTAGGAAGTCCTATGATTAAATAATAAAATTAGAAGAAAATGCATTTATTTATCTGGGTTGGACCCAGCATTACCGGCATTTTACAGATTCTTAGAACAACATATTCATTCTCTCACCTCCGCTGCAGATGCTAGCCTCCTGCCTGGAAGATGCTGGTGGTAGGTGAAGAATTGGGGCTTCGTGGGGGGCAAATCCAGCATTGCTTACTTGCTAGAGGCATGATCATATGCAGATCCCTTCAACCTTTTGGCTCTCAGTCTCCTATAAGTACCATGTGGACAATACACTCTTCACTGGGCTGTTGAGAGCATTAAATAATAAAGATACCTAGTCTGGTGTCTGGGTCGCAGTAAGAGTTTGGACTTAACAAACCTTGACCCTTTGGGTTCTAATCTTGGCTCTATCTTTAAGTAGTTATTTGATCTTGACCAAGTTCCTTAACCTCCGAGCCTCAGCGTTCTCCTGTAAAACAAGAAGAAGAATGGTGTATCTCAGAGCTGTAATGTGGGGATAAAATAAAGCGGAACATGTTGAGCATTGAGTACATGCTTGACACACCGCACACTTAATGCAGTCCTGGGAGTGCTGCGGCCATAGATCACAGAGCTGGTAAGTGACAGAGTCAATAAATGAACCCCAGCCTGGCTCAGAACATAGTTATTTCCCCTTCTGTTGTGACCTACAAACAATCGAGAGAAATGAGATGCAATCATTTTCCGGTGGCTTGGGAGAGAGGATCGTGCCAGCAGTTGGAGGCAAGTGGGTGACCATAATTCCAGAGTTTCCCAGAAGTGGTGGGGTCCCTGGAAGATAAGACAGGGAGGCAGGTGGCTAGGCAGATGGGGGTGTCAGGGCTTACACACGCAGGACAGCCGCGACAGCCAGCAGCTTGGAGGAGTGAGTGGCGGCGGCTGCGAGACGCCAGCTTTGTGGGACAAAGCGGCAGGTGAAGCCACAGAGCGTCACACTCCGGGCACCCAGGGAGAGCTGCGGCAGAAGAAAACACTTGGCAGGGTTGGGACGGCCCCATTTGCCTTTTTCAATCAATCAGCCAACAATCAAGGGACAGCCCACGAAGCAAAGCGCTGTCCCCCGCCCCCACCACCAAAGCAATGACTACACAGATAACAGTCTAAGTCCTGAGACCTCCCCACCCTCCTGAAGCCAGCAGAGCCCCCATCAGTCACACCGACTTGTGTTTTTATTGTTGAGCGCCTATTTCTGCTTTTGCCATCACCACAGATCAGTTAGGGTTTTGTATCCCAGCCAAGAGCTTTTCATATTTTCCAGATCACTCAAAAGTCTGCATCCGCTGCCTGGAGCAGGTTTGAGGAACAATCTGAGATTTTTTTTTTCTGAATAAGCAATTTTTTTGTACTTTGTTTTGCTTGGTTACTGAAGAGAAAACAGTGACATAAAGAAAGCGTTGGTAACACTTTGCATTGAGCAGCACAAATGTCAATAGTGGTGGCTTTGCAAATAAATAGTTACATTGTCTGAGTGCACAAGAGTCTCATTGAGAAATCTGTGCTGGGGCTGCTGGCTGCTAACAGGTTAATGCTTTAGGCACAATGTGATCAAGGAAAGACTTCTAAACTTTGCCCAAATTGACCTGATCTACACTAAATGGATCCCAGGATACATTTCCAGAAGAGAGACCTGCAGAGACAGAAAAAAACAGAGGAGAGGGAGGGGAGGAGAGGAAACCTGGATAGAGTGAAACTCTGTTTATGGGGAAATGGAGAAAGTCTCCTTAATTGTTTCAGTGATTGTGGTGAATCCAGTTACACTGTTTCATTCTCTGTTTCCATGGTGGTTCCACCCAAAGCCAAAAGATTTTTTTTTAACGAGATGTAAAATGTAAGTTTACCACTGTGCAATATTTTTTCTTGTACAGGATGTTATTATAAAGAAAATAAAATCCTTTCAGCAGAAATTTAAGTGACTGAACACTTGGGACTCCCACCACCCCTTCCTTTGAGCCTTGGCAGATGACAGTGTGAGCAAAACTGTCTGTCCTTCCCTGTTTCAGGTTACCAGATTTAGCAAATAAAAATACAGGATGCCCAATTAAATTTGAATTTCAGATAAATAACAAATAAAATGTCTAGTATAACTATGCTCCAAACATTGCACAGGACCTCCTAAAAAAAGTATTTGTTGTTTATCTGAAATGCAAATTTAACTGGGTGTCCTGGTTTTCCTCTGACAGCACTATTCCTGTTGGCTCCTGTTCTTTCTTACTTTGGATTTGAATTTTGGCCATTCACTGAGATACACTGTCTGGGCCATCTCTCCTTTCAAACACTTCATACTCCAACTACTCCCTCCTCTCACCCAGCTAGGTGAATCTGAGGCAGGTGTTAGAAGAAATTTACATGGACTTATAATTATTGAACATCTACAAAGTGCCAGGTGCAGTATTAGAGTGGAATGAGAGAAAAATGGGCCAGCTCTCTTCCAGTTGAGGGAGGATTGGGGGGAGGGATCTTTATCAGGAAAAAGTGAGGTGCTGGAAGAAAATTTAGCTTTTCAATTTACATCAACTTTTAACCTAAAAATAAGAATATAAGTAAGCTTTGCTAATCTACATTTTATTTACTATAAATATTTTGGGGGGGAATGTATCTGTACTGAATATATACAGACTTTTTGTCATTATTCCTTAAACAATACAGTATAACATCTATTTACAGGGCATTTACATTGTATTCAGTATTATAGGTAATCTAACAATAACTTAAAGTATACAGGATATTTGTTGCCCTTTTTTGTATGTGTGTGTGGTACTGGGGTGTGAACTCAGGGGCATTCTACCTCCAAGCTACACCCCCAGCCTGATTTTGTTGTTGTTGTTGTTAATTTTGAAACAGTCTCACTAAGTTGTTGAGGCTAGTCTCAAACTTGCGATCCTCCTGTCTTAGCCTCCCAAGTATTGGGATTACAAGCATATGCCACCACGCTCGGCTGTTGCCCATTTTTAAATTGAGTCATTTGTCTTTTGTTGTTGAGTTGTAAGAGGTATTTTTACATTCTGAATACTAGATCCTTTCCAAATATATGATTTTACAAATATTTTCTCCATTCTCTGAGTTGGCTGTTCAGTTTTGTGATGGTATTCTTTGAAGTACAAAAGTTTGATTTTGATGAAGTCCAATGTACCTATTTTTCTTTCAGTGCCTGTGATTTCAGGATCATACCTAAGAAACCATTGCCTAATTCATGATCAGGAAGAGTTATTCCTAAGTTTTCTTCTATGAGTTTTATGGTTTTAGTTCTTACAGTTAGGCCTATTACCCATTTTCAATTACTTTTGTGTGTATATCTAGTTATCCTAGCCACATTTATTGGAAAGACTATTCTTTCCTCTGTCCACTGGTCTTGGCCCCCTCATCAAAAATCAACTGACCATAGATTTATAAATTTAGTTCTGGTCTGTGTCATTATGCCTGAACCAGGTAGTCTTGATTACAGTAGCTTTGTAAATAAATTTTAAATGAGAAAGTGTAAGTCCTCTAAACTTGTTCTTCTTTTTAAGATGATTGCTTTGACTATTCTGAGCCCTTTCCATTTCCATGTGATTTTTAGGGCCTGTTTGTCAATTTCTGCAAAGAAACCATTTGCAATTTTTAAGGGGTTGCATTAAATCTGTGGATCATTTGGGATTTCTAGGCACACAATGATGTTATATGCAAATAGTAACTTTGCCTTTTCTTTATTAATATTTGAAATTCTCATTTACTTTTCATGTCTTATTACATAGTTAGAACCTCCCAAATAACACTGAATAGTAGTGGTGATATTCATTTACTTATAATCAAAGTCAGGAGTATTTGCTCTTGAAAAATTTGTAGCAAATACAAATGTTAATACAAAACAGGAAAGTAAACTATATCCCTTCAGGATGTAGCATTATTTATATTTAGGATATATTATAGTGAATAACGCCCTAACAGCAGAGTATGTCTGAGTCCCCATGGACTAGAAATAGAGATTTAAAGAATTTTTCATTCCTTAAATTCTTAAAGGAAGTGATGGGAGAGGGGAGCCAGGAATAATCTGATCTATCCAAAATGGCAGATGAAGAGTTCAAAGATTAGGAACAGCTGGGGGAGGAGCAAGAGACCAGCGGCCTACAAGCAGGATTTTCTTGGGCAAAAGCCAAAAACACCAGCTGGGAGGTAACCACTATGTCAAAACAGTTTTATGCAGAAGCCAAAGAGGGAATATGAAGCTCTGATAGAAAAGAATCTTGAAGATTAAAAGAAAGTCTTGACAAGAAGCTTCTACACAGAGTTTTTCAAACTTTCAAAATAGGAGCTGTCTTCTTCCTCTAGGGATGACAAAGTCCTTCACCTAGCACAAGATCTTGCATACAGTTGATGTTCAATAAGTATTTCTTAAAGGAATAGACAAGAAGAGAGAAGAGCAATAATATCTCAAAAGCCAAAGAAAAGGGACAAAGTCTGATTCCAAAATAGATGACTTTAAAAAGTCTTCTTTTTTACTTTTTTTTTTTTTTTTTGGTACTGGGGATTGAACCCAGGGCCTTTCTATCTCCGTGCTATACCCCAAGTCCAATTTTATCTTTATTTTTGAAACAGGGTCTCACTAGGTTGATGAGAATCTCACTACTTGCTGAGGCTGTCCTCGAACCTATGATCCTCCTATTGCAGCCTACCAAGTACTGGGATTACAAGCATGCGCCACCACACCCAGCTTCTTTTTTACATTTAACTTTAAATTTTATTATAACATAGTATATTTTAGTTATTTGCATGTATTACTATTTATTTATTTATTTGTTTATTTATTTATTTATTTATTTATTTATTTATTTACTTGTACTGGGGATTGAACTCAGAGGCATTCTACCTCCAAGCTACACCCCAGCCCAATTTTATTTCTTATTTGGAAACAGGGTCTCACTAGGTTACTAAGAACCTCGCTAAGTTGCCAAGGCTGGCTTCAAACCTGCGATTCTCCTGTCTCAGCCTCCCAAGTACTGGGATTACAAGTGTGCGCCACCACACCCAGCTTTTTATTTTATATATAACAACTCTAGACCAAGAACAGAGATGATGAAAAACTATTTCTGACATAAAAGTAATTACCCTTTTGCATATTGGATAGGTCATTATCTTGAGTCACACTTTCTCCATAAGTCAAACTTTTATGACTAATTTCTCTTTTTTGATATTTTTAAAAAATAATTTTATTAGCACATTGCAATTATACATCATAGTGAGGTTCAGTGTCAAAATAAGCATTTTATTGAACTATAACACACATGCAGAAATGTGTACAAATCATACAATTTATAAATTATTACCCCAGGTGCCACTACCCTCCCTCAAGGGTAATCACAAAAACAGCATATGTTAGTTTTAGCTACTGTAAACTTCATATAAATAAAATCATACAGCATATACTTTTTTGTATCCAATTCCTTTTTGCTCAACACTGTGGTGAGCACATTTTTAATATTCTTCCATGTAGTTTCAAATAGCAATAGTTTGGTTTTTTCTCTCTGCTGTATAGCATTCCATTGTATGAATCTACCATAATTAATTTATCCATTTTCTTGTTAGTGAGCATTTAGGATGTTTCCAGGTTGTAACTATGAGTATGCTGTTCCACACATTTTAATGCATGTTTTTGGAGGAAGGTATACAAGTATTTCTGCAGGATATGCACTGAGAAGTGAAATTGGTGGGTCACAGGCCTCTTCGTGTTCAGATGCAATAGCTACTATTGTTTTCCAAGTGGTTATGCTAATTTGCATTCCTACTTACCATGCATAGAGATTCCAGTTGAACTGCATCCCCAACAACCCTTGGCTGTCTTTTAACTTCAGCCTTCTGGTGGGTATGTAATAGTATTGCATTGTCGTTTTAAGTTTCATTATCCTGATGACTAAAGAGCTTAAGTGAATTTTTAGGGGGTTGAAAAATTAAATCATATCCACTGTAAAATATCTAATAACACCAAAGTACCAAAAACAAAGGCCCCAGTATTGATTTCCTAGGACTGCAATAACATGGTATTTCAAATAGGGTGGCTTATAATCACAGAAATTTATTTTTTCACAGTATTTCACCACCCTTCACTTCTAACAATTTAGTACATATTCTATAGAAATTTTCTTTTTTTTTCTGTTTTGGTACTGGGGATTGAACCCAGAGGCATTCTACCTTTGAGCTACACCCCCAGCCCAGTTTTATTTCTTATTTGAAAACAGGGTCTTGCTAGGTTGATGAGAATCTCAGTACTTGCTGAGGCTGTCCTCGAACCTGCTATCCTCCTGTCTCAGCCTCCCAAGTACTGGGATCACAGGCATGAAACACCATGCCCGGCCTACAGAAAATTTTCTGTGCATTTACCATAGTAAATGTATAACATGCATTCACAGATATAGATGTATACACACACATCTAAAACATAATTTTCTATTCTTAAGAAGTTTTATTTTGGTAAAATATACTTAATGTCAGCTTTTCCATTTAACTACTTAAATTTAGGTATACAATGGCATTCATTACATTCATAATGTGCAGAACCTTTTCATCATCTCAAACAGAAACTCTATACTCATTAAGCAATAACTCCCGTTTCCCCCCTATGCCCCAGCTCTTGTCAACCTCTATTCTACTTTCTATCTGTATAAATTTGACAATTCTACATATCTCACATAAGTGGAACCATACAATATTTGCCCTACTGCCTAGCTTATTGCATATTGGATAAACATTCATTTAGCTGAATGTTCTCAAGGTTCATACATACTGTAGAATGTATAATCACTTCATCCCTGTCTTGGCTGAATAGTATTCCAACATATGTGTATACCACATTTTGTTTATCCCTTTATCTGTTGATGAACACTTGGCTGTTTCCTCCTTTTGGTATTGTAAGTGATGCTGTTATGAACACTGATGTACAAGTATTTCTTTGAGTCCCCATTTTCAATCCCGACACATTGCTTTTGCCACTTAGTAAATTGTGAACATCTTTTCAAGTTAGAATACATAGCGTTCGCTTATTCCTTGAGCTAGTTGCTTTGCATTCCACAGTAAGATGTAAGGATGGCATTCTGTGAGAGGCAACCCTGAACCTGGGACTGAATAATGCAAACGCAAGTTTTCTGAAAGCAGAGTTTACAAAAACACAAAGCAACATGCATTTGTAGGGCAACACATTTTCTTTATAAAATGAATTTTTGTTTTCATTTTTGAGATATCTAAAATACAGTTGCAAGCATTACCTGGATCAGCTGAGTAACCAGCTTCTATCCAAGTATCACCAACTAATGCGTTAAGAGTATCACAACTCTTATCTACAATAATGATTGCAATACAGCCAAGTCAAGGGGTAGCACAAAAGAATGGAGGCAAAGCTAATGAGTTTGTTCAAATGTCAGACCAAATGACATGTTCACTGGAGGAATGAATGTTTTTAAGTAGGTGGGATTGAGAAAAGTGCTAGCTGAACTGGATCAGAAAAGCCAGTTGGAACAACTGCGACCAAAAAGCCAGTGATGTAGCCAGGCGTGGTGGCACACACCTGTAATCCCAGTTGGGAGGCTGAAACAGGAGGATCACAGGTTCAAGGCCAACTTCAGCAACTTTATGAGACCCTCAGCAACCTAGTAAGATCCTGTCTCAAAATTTAAAAAAATAGGGCTAGGGGATGTAGAATGGAGGTAGAATGCTCCTGGGTTCACCCTCCAGTACCCCACCCCCCAAAAAAGTCAGTGAGGTCCTCACAATGAGGCCGTGGACTGATTTGCAAAAAGACTATGATGATGTGAACTACAGAATTTCCGTTAAGTTTTAACAGTGTTTTTTAAATGTGATTCTTATATTCGCTTTGGGTTCCATCGGCACATTTGAGTTTTTAACGAGTTTTTTATGTTCATACATTTTTAAAGTCACATTCCTTGAAGACTGATTTAAATCAATAACAAATCTTCATTCTCTGTCGAAGAGTTCCATGCATTGCTCAAACCTGAGAAACACCAAGTCCGTGTAGAATTTCGAGACCAGGGTGACCCTAGTGGGAAAATGGCAGCAAAGAAGGCTTTGGCTGGGGAGGATCCGTTTGGGGACTTGCACATGAATTCACATATGAATGCTTTTCTACTCCAAAGTCAAAAAATGAATGATTCATACAAATGGGCATATCAGAAAGACCTGGCCTAGGAACTAGTCCAAGTTTGCTTCCTGATTTGGCTCTACTAGATATGAACCTCAGCTGCGTTTTCTCTAGAGATTGATAATAATACCAAACCTGAATGTTTGCTGTAAGGATTACATTTGACATATTTAAAGTATCTGGGCCATCTTTGGGGTATTCAGTGACAGCCACTGATGTTACAGGGACATTTGAGCTGGAGGTTCTTGGCAGATTCCATGAGTTTTATGTCATGTTTAATCCTTTTCCACATTTGGGAAAATATTCTAAGCTGGGTAACCCAGTATTGCACATATAATCAAAGCAGTCTTTTCTAAGGCTATTACAGGATGCAAACAAAACAAAATTAAAACAAATTAATCAATTATTATCAAATGTTTCTGTTTAATGCAGCTATTTTTATTTATTCTTTTTTTTTTTTTGCAGTACTGGGGATTGAACCCAGAGGCATTCTACCTCCAGACTACACCCCAAGCCCTATTTTTTATTCTTTATTCTCACTAAGTTGCGGAGGGCCTCACTAAATAGCTGAGGCTGGCCGTGAACCCAGATCCTCTGGTCTCAGCCTCCCAAGTACTGGGATTACAAGCGTGCGCCACCACGCCCAGCTTCTAAAGCAGTTATTTCAACCCTCAACGTTGAAACTATTTCCAAAACCTGCCAGTTCACTTTCACAGAATATATTTTGTTGATCTGCCTCCACATCTCTGGTCATGATAAAAATCAGTGAAATGTGAGTATCTATGTAGATGTAAGCATATAAACTATACAAAATTGAGTTAAATCTACACTGACTTCAGATCATAAACTGAAAGTTTACCTTTGCATTTTATGAAAACCCCAAGATCTGCTTATTTTCTTGTAATTGATTTTTCATGCTAAAATTGGAGTATAATGAGAGCAGAGATTTTGCTTTCTTGAAGTTTACAAATAGTCATCATATTTTACGCAGCTACATGGCCTAAAACAACACTGATGAAAAATGATGATAATCATGTTTAAAGATTTTGGAATGTTTTACTTATAAATTCCATCCTTTCCCCTATTGATAAAAAAGAGAAAGAGAAATGTTGAGTCACAAGGTTGGGGACATGCCCAGCTATGCCTCCTTTAGTATTAGAATCTGTTCATTTCATTGTTGTTGTTGTTGTTGTTGTTGTTGTTTGGGTTGTTTGTTTGTTTTTGCGGTACTGGGGATTGAACCCATTCTACCTCCAAGCTACACCCCCAGCCCTAATCTGTCCACTTCTTCCCACCTCTGCTGCCACGAGCCTGGTCCACCTTATTCCGCACCTAGACGTGTGCAGTAGCATCATAACTGGTCTCCCTCCTTCTACTTTATCACTTTTCAATCCACTCTCCACACAGTAGGTTAGACTGAGCTTTCTTAACTGTAAATCATGTCACTGCCTGATAGAAACTCGCCCGTGGTTCCCACTGCATACAGAATAGAGCTAGTCCTTGGCTGCCGTGCATGCAGCCCCCCTCATCTGGCTGGCACCTCCCTCTCTCACCTCCAGAAACGCCCTTACCCCTCAGTTCCTTGCGCGCAGCCTCACAGGCCTGCTTTCTTCAAATGCTCCATTCCTACGTCATGGCCTCCGCACTTGCCATGTCCTCTGCCTACCAGGCTCTGTTCTACAGTCTGCATGGTGACTTCCTGTCATGCCTGGATGACTCCTCAGAGAAACCTTCTCTCCCGGCACATGTCACCACCCACCCACTCCCGTGTCCCACACCCACTTTTCTTTTCTTGCTTTTTCTTTTTCTCTTCTTTTCTTTGTAACTGGGGATTAAACCTGAACCCAGGGGCATTCTACCTCTGGGCTACACTCTCAGCCCTCCCCCTTTTTTAAATTTTGAAACAGAGTCCCCCTAAGTTGCTGAGGGTCTCGCTAAATTGCTGAGACTGGCCTTGAACCTGCAATCATTCTGTCTCGGCCTCACAAGTACTGGAATTACGGGTGTGCGCCATAGCACCTGGCTCCTGATTTATTTTCTTAAAGGCACTCAATACTCTGATTTCATCTTTGCCATGTATTTGGTGTATGGTATTTGGTTTTTATATAGTTTATGCTATATCATTCTTCCCTAGAATGTAAGCTGCAGAAGTATCTTGTCAATCTATGCCTATATGACACTCGCACATAGAGGTCATTAAATAACGGTGCTTCTATGAATGAAGAAGCAACATTGAATGTTTCAGAAATCACCTATGTTCTGGTTCTGGTGTGGTTACTTAGTAACAGAGCAGCCTCTGGCAAGTACTGAACCCTTTTGAGCAACAGTTTCCTTTATGAATAATTAGTGAGATGGATAGATGATCTTTAAGGGCCCTTCTTGTTTTATAATTCCATGGCTCATACTAAAGTATTATTCTCCTCTCTCTCTCTCTCTCTCTCTCTCTCTCTCTCTCTCTCTCTCTCCTTCCTCTCTTCTCTCTCCTCTCTCTCCTCTCTCTCTCTCTCTCTCTCTCTCTCCTCTCTCCTCTCTCTCTCTCTCTCTCTCTCTCTCTCCTCTCTCTCTCTCCCTGTCCATCTTTCTCCCCTCCCCCGTCTCTTTCTTTCTTACCAGCACTCTCTTGGATTCATGAATAGTTCTAACCCAGTTGGAGATATTTTATGCATAAACATGGAGCTCACAAGGATATGTATGATGGTCTCTAGACACTAAATTGTCATCACAACCACATGTTGTAGTGTTTATTTTCCCTTGCCTAGCCAACCCCATCTAAACCACACCCTCCACTGCCAAGCCACAGCCCAGCTCTGCCTTTGGAAATACAGAATAGAAGGTTCACTGGCTGCTGGAAAGAAAATTAGAAGGCTGCACAGATTTTTAACTATCATGATGTTTCTGGAGAACTCAGGGTGCCATGGACAGGATTGATAAGAACTTCATAAATATTTCTTCACATGATAAGGTCCCTGAAGATAATAGGAAAGAGTGATATGACATTTTAGATACAGTAGTCCCCACTTATCTGGGGTTTTACTTTCCAAGGTTTCAGTTACCCACAGTCAACCACAGTCTGAAAATATTAAGTGGAAAATTCCAGAAATAAACAATTCATAAATCTTAAATGCCGACCCATTCTGAGAAGCATGATGAAATCTTGTGCTGTCCCATGCCATCTTGCCTGAGATGTGAATCGTCCCTTTGTCCAGCGTACCCATGTTGTATATGCTACCCACTCGTTAGTAGCCATCTCAGTCATCAGATGGACTGCTGAGGTATCACAGTGCTTGTGTTCAAGAAACTCTTATTTTACTTAATTATGGTCCCAAAGTGTAAGAATAATGATGCAGAGAGGGCACCAATGCATACAACATAGAAGGACAAATTAACTGCTACTATCTGGCAATGCTACAGGACATGTTGGGGGAAACACTGCATTTGTATCTAGGGTTCAGTATTATCTGCAGTTCCAGGCATCTGCCAGAGATCTTGGAACATATCCCCTTGCAGAAAAGGGTGGATGACTGTACCGCCAGAGACAATTTCTAAATTACTATAGCCAGTCCATACATAATTAAAATGACGAACCTTGTACTTGCTTAACTTTTAGGCATCTAGTTTATAATGCCAGAAATATACATTCCAAAACAATATAGTGATGATTAGATAGCAAAGTTACACATTTAAACTTAAATCAACACTTATTTCAGATCCTGTGAAAAATGGTCTTGGGGGAAAAAAAAGGGGAAATTCTTTCAGGGCTAGAAGAACTGAAGTCAATTACTATTTGCAAGAAGAGAATTTAATTTGCTTTTAAATGCATATCTACAAACCAGGATTTTAAAATTTAAAACCGCATGAAGATTTACGATGGCGACGTCGATGAGCTGGAAGAACATTGAGGCCTTCAGTTAACAAAAAGGAAATTAAAACTCAGAGGGATCAAATGACCAGGCCAGGGATACATCATTTGTTAGTGCTGGAGCTTGGAACTAAACCTCTGGTCTCCTGGTTCCATTCCTTTCTCTTCACACTGTGCTGCCCTTAGGAGGCCCTGTAGCTACCAGCAGCTTTCAGTAACATGTGCCAACCTGGTCACAGACCATGGTAGACAGACTGGAACATAAAATGATCAGCCCATTCACTAAGGAAGTATTCTAGTAATTGTAGCATTAATTGTTATGCTGCTATTACAGTAATTGCTAATTTTTTTCACAGCACTGGGGATCAAACCTTGGTACTCTACCACTAAACTACATCCCCAGCTCTGTAATTGTTACTTTTTTAAAAAATTTATGTGTCAGTTGCTGTACTATATGTGTTAATTCCATTATCCTATTTAATACCCTCAGTACTTTTAAGGGGTAGGTAATAATGAGAATCATCTTTATTAACACATTATTTTGTGGCAGGCACTTGCCTAAGCCTATTATATTTTGTAAGTTATTTAACTCTCAAAACTATCCTATGAAGTACTATTATTATTTCTATTTCACAGGTGAAGAAACTGAGTCATACAGAGGTTGAGTCATGCTCAAGTTCAAACTCAAGAACACACACTTAACCCAATACATATGCTATATCACCTACACCTTAGTTTCTACTTTCTCATCACTAAATTGTTAGAAGAAATAACAAATTTCTAGTCTTCTCCCTATACCCCTGCCTTCTCAATAATGGCTGTCATAGAGACATTTAAAGATAGAGGAATCAATAAGTAGAGAAGGCTGGGCCCTAGGCCATTTGCAGCCTAAATGGCCTAGACAATCCAAGATTTGATTCTGATTATCAGCAATGGTTAAACTTCACCAGGTTATGCTATGACCTATGAAAGTGTATTTTCCCCACATGGTAACTTGGTATGAAGCATAATCTATAAATTCCTCTGTGAGTTTAAATTCTCCCTGTAAGAAGAGACAGAGACACGTTCATGCTACATCTGTTAGTAGGGGAATTTGCTGTGAGAATATTAGGGGAAGTAAGGAAGCACAGGAAATGGTCTCAGTGGCTGTGTGGCAAGGCGTCATTCGTTTTTCTTCAGGTTGCAAGAGTAGCTCTCGTGACTCATTCAAATCTAACTGTGCACTTGATTATGACTTGCCTTCTCTGCTTGTCTCTTGTTTCTCAACTTACCACCAGTTGACTTCTTTCTCTTCTTTTCTTCTCTCTCTTTCTCTCTCTCTTGCCTCTACTCTGGGTCTCTTTTCTCCTATCTATCTCTATTTTCCACCTACATTCTTTTCTGTAGGGCTCACAATCAGATTTCATCAGGAGGAGAGAATCTGACTGGGTGCGTGAGTATACCTACGGTGCAGTCAATAGATTGTGCTCCCTCTGGGCAGCTCTCACATCAGGCCATCTCAGAGTTTATAGAAGGGTGCCTTTCCCTCCACCACTGAGGGGAGGAGGACGCCTCTGGGTCCTTTAGCTGTGGTCAAGGTAAAAGGATCACATAGAACAAAGTGTGAACATCTGTGCAGAAAATGAACCGTGAGAATGGCAGGCACTTTGTGTGGCTTGTCTCGTACAAAGACACATCTTTAATGTTCTTCTAATGGCCCTAATCTTTCTGAGAAAAAAAACTCAGAGTAAAAAACAAAAATAAAAGGCCACTGCTAACTATTCTCTCATTGTGGACTCTGGCTGGAATTCCATTTTTGGCTGTAGTATACACACTCAGAACTGGACACCAGAAACTTCTTATGCTCTTGATCCTCTATTCTCTTACTTGTTGAATCTGTAGTCAAATTTTTTCAGTCGACTAAAGATAGAAAAAAGCAGCTGTTACTTGTCAATTCTGCTGTATGCAACCAGGCAGCTCTGATAAATCCCACATTTCAAAATCCCACTTTTCAAAGTTGCATTTTTGATGATGATGATGATGATGATGATGATGATGATGATTTACAAGGGAATAGAAATAAAAACACCTTGCAATTGCAGATTCTTTTGTATGAAGTACACTTTGTTCAAGTGCCGCCCTCTTATTCCTTTTTTTACTTCCCTGGGCCCCCAGGAATGCTTGAGCATTTTCTCAAGCCCCATTCAAAGCTCGTCTCCTTTTCCAGGAAGCCTTCTCTGGTTTCCTGAATCTACCCTACCTTTCCATTCATGCCCATGCTATTCATGCATGGCACCTCTTGCTGTGATTACATTTAGGAAACCATACATTTTTATTTGATCTACTAAACAACTTGAGGGCAGAGAAAATGACCAATGTCTTATTCCCCAAACTATAAAACTAGGGAGGGTGCATCGGAAGAGCATTATCACATCCACCTGTTAGATGAAGTTGAAACACACCACTTGGGAAGTGAGGAAAATATCACACTGACTTGTGGAGCTCCTACACTGGAGGAAATAGAACAAGGTGCAAAAGCAATGAAAGAAACTATTTAAAGGCAGAAGAAGTAAAGGGAAATTGCCAATGAGAAAAATGAGGAGGAAAAAAAAGAATGAGAAGTGGGGGGGGATAGAGACTCATCAACAAGAGGAGCTGAGATGAATGGAGAGATAGAAAAGAGGAAGAGACTTTTGGGAAGAGGGATGATAAAGGCAGAAGAAAAGGCCAGAAAAGCATTTTTATAATCCTTAAGAAAAATGTGGTATGCCAACCAGAAGAGCTCCTCTGGTTTGGGAAGTAGAGAAGAATTGAGGAAGGCTCTACCCTTTGGTCAAAGGTAAGAGAACTGAGAAAAGTAAATAAAGGATAAAGGGGAAGAAGAGAGGGAAGTGGTCAGATCCTTTTTTGATTATTAATATAATTCTAAATGCAATCAGTTTTCAACAACTCTGCAAAATCAAAGGGAAAAAAGAAAACCACAATAAAGGAACTTAGAGTCCAAATCATGTTTTTCTAGCTGCAATGGAATATTTTACTATATTTTTAAAGTTACTTCCACTTTCTGCTTTATTCTAACAGCAACACAGGCCCAAATAGCACCCAAACATACTGATTGCTCTATCAGGACCAGATATACGATGCTTTGAGTAAGAAATTATGTACAAGGCTGGGGGTGTAGCTCAGTGGTAGAGCACTTGCCTAGCATGCTTGAAACCCTGGGTCTATTCCCTAGCACAGTATAGATGATAGATTAGATAGATAGATAGATAGATAGATAGATGATAGATAGATGATAGATAGATAGATGATAGATAGATAGATATAGTGATAGTTTTAGCCAAAACTTATAAAGCATGTGTTTAAATTCTTTGTCATCAGGTAAGAACTTTTCAACTACCTTAAATCACAATTCCTCGGTGTCTAATCTAGAAATATCTTATGATAATCCTAAAAATTTTTTTTCACTCCAGAATCCCTCCTCTTGTGTAAAATCATCAGAGAAAAATTCATTCTAATTTTATTGAAGGTAAAACTAAAAACAGAGGTGGCTTTTAGGATACCCTGGGCTTGGTGCTTACCTTTCTTGTCCAGATTTCCTCTCCCCACTTGAGTTCCTCCAGAGCCTTCCCTCAGGAACTCTCTTCCCAGATTCTTCCCTCCTTTAGGCATCCCATGGGAGTCCACTCTTGACTCTCTGCTTTTTTTGTTATTACACTAGCTCCTTGGATCATCTGCTCTCTTTTCCTTGTTACAACTAAGGCTCCTGACTCCCCAGGATATATCAGCCACCTACTTCCCCTCTACCAAGCTTTAGAATATTTCCAGCAGTCTGGACATCTCTAGTGTGGTCCTCAGACTCCATAGCTTCACAGGTCAGAAGTTGGTCTTCCCCCCACAACCTGTTCTTCTTGTATGCTTTTAGGCCAGCACTATCATCCCTCAGGTTTCCCAAAGCAGAATCCTGAATGGTATCTTTAATTTCTCCTCTAGCTACACATTCAGTTCTCTGGCCCCTGAGTCTACCTATTAAGGACTTCTTGGACTGTTCACTTCTATCAATCCTAGTTAAGTCCTATTCATTGCCAGAATTCCACAATGAAACCTTTGTGGTCTTCTTTCTTCAGATTATGACAGGACCCCCAATTCTGTGCTTTCATTTTACCTGTGCCTCTCTTTAATGATAGACAGATAGATTAATGGTAAGCTAGGCTGATATAACAAATAGTCCCCAATACAGTATATCATTGCCATCTATCAGTCGTCATGCCCTGTTCCCCTAACATTCCTGGACTAGATCTCATGTTGTCTGTGCAACTTTCCTCCACACTTTCAGGGAACCAGGCTCCTCCCAGTTTATTATTTCCAACTCATCACTTCTACTTAGATGTCATTGGCCAGGCTTTAGTCACATGACTATTTCCCGCTACAAAGGAAGCTGGGAAATGTAGTTCAGCTGTCTACCTGGGCAAAAAAGCAATAGCTTTTGAAGGAAAGCCATTTCTACCACAACAGCATCTATCACAGTTGTCATTTCACATTTATTTGTATGATTCGAATACTAATGTTTGTTTCCTTTGTGAGGACAGACACATTTTTGTTCCCAACCTGGTCCCAAAAAGTTTGACAAACCTATGTTGAATGAGTAAATGAACCAGGATCAGTTCAGTTCTCTGACTTGTCAGCTGGGGCACTGCGGCAGGCCCTGACTAGCACCGTGACTCTCCGCTTTGCCCCTCCATGGTGTAGCTACAGTGACCTTCCTAAACTGAACATCAAGTTCTGCCATTTTCTTTCCTCGAGAACCCAATGGCTCTCCAAAGTCCTTTCATGCCTGTTGTTGCCTCTTTGTTCGCATTTCCAGCCTTACTTCTGACCTTTTCTCTCTTTCTATGCTCCCTCCCACCACAGTGCTTATTCTTTTCCTCCCTCCCCAGTCTAACCACACAGAAGCCCTGACTTCCCCCAAAGCACCATCTTCTCCAGGCTTGCTGCTCATTGCCTTGTGTCTCAGCTTCTTTGTCACTTTCCGGTATCACCAGTAGGGGTCCAAGGAGGTCCCAGAAAGGGGAACCTCAGCTCAGTACTACTGGGTCCTTGATGTTTGTGGCAGAAAGTGATTTCAGCACATGTCAGTTAATAAGGCACAGAGGTCTATTTAGTTAAAGTGAAGCAGTACCAGTTAAAAGGGAAAGAGAATGCAGGTGGTCTCAAGAGTGACCAAGTCTCTAGGGTCTTGGGTTCTTTATGAGGGGTTGAAGATGTCATCAACCTGGTGATCGGAATGTCATCAACCTGGTGATTGGAATGTCATGGGAGAAGAAGCATCTCCAGAAGAGAGTCCCCAGGAGTTCCCAAGGTGGCGGGAGGTCTCAACCCAGTACCAGCAGGATCCTTGGCATACGTGATGGAAAAGAATTTCAGCACTTATCAGTAGAGACCTAGAGATTTATTTAGGAAAGCAAGGTATAGACCTTAAAGGGAAAATATCAGTCATCTCATGAGCGAGAGATGCTTTAGGGATTCCCAGCTCTTCTTTTAATGGAAACTTGGTGGAGGGTGGGTATGGGAAGGTATGTAGGAAAGACATTAATCTGGGGATCTTGAGACAGTTTATGGTGATCTGGTCATTTTCAGGATCCTTAGGCTGATCGGTGGTCTCCATTCTCTGATCAATAGATAAGCTAGAAAGTCCCCTTCAGATATTTTATCTCTCTTACTTAAACTATTTATTGGTGGGATAATTAACAATGCACAAGGTAATTACTATCAGAGTGAATTTCCAGTAACTTTAAGACTGTGAGTGAAGATTTGTAGATTTCCCAGAAATTTGGGAGTGGCTGGCCTTGGAGGAAGAACTGGCTTGGGGAGGGAAGGCATGAGGAACTTTAACACCAGGCTTTCATATTGAAGTTATAAGTTCCTTGTCTTTCCTTTGTGCCTCCTTTCTACCTATTTCTTTTATTTCTTCTATCCTACCTCAACCAGCCAGTTTATGGTGATTCAGCCATTCTCAGGCTCTTTGTAAGTTGATATTGTCTCCTTCAGATCAATAGATAACATTTTCAATGTAGCTTATATTATAGATTTCTTAAAATATCACTTGTCTCTTGGTTCAGTCTATTCTAAAAATACATGTGCTAGTACATTGCATTGGCCAATTAACAGTGCACCAGGCATTTTTTTTTTATAAATGAGTGAGTTTACAGTAACTTTAAGATGTACAGATTTCTCAAGAATCTGGGAGGGACGGGCCTGGGAGAAAAACTGGCCTGGGGAGAAATGGTATGAGGAACTTTGATACAGGCTTTCAGATTAAAGTTACTAAATCCTCTTCTTTTGTCTCATTTCTACCAATCTTTTATTTCTTCTCTCTCACTTGGAGATGCCTCCAAGCCCCCAAGATGACTTTGGCACTCCTCCTCTGTGCTCCCATGGCCCTCTGCAGCAGGTATTTTATGGTTTGCCTCAAGTTACCAAGTCCTTCTTCGCTGACAGCCTTTCTAGCCACATGGGATTTCACGTGGTTCTCCCAGCACCTCACACACTGCTTACCACATAGTCTATATCCTAGAAATAGAACATGGCTTGACAGGTGCAGAGAGGAGGAATAGTGTCTTTTCCCCCACCATCCTAGGTTCACGGCTGAGACGCCCATAACTAAAGAGATTACAAAGAGAAAAGCAAGTTGGGTGCAATGCCCTGCACCTGTGGTCCCAGCTACTTGGGGCTGAGACAGGAGGGTCCTGAGCAACATAGTGAGACCTCATCTCAAAAAAAAAAAAACAAGAGATAAAAGCATACAAATTTATTGGATATAAGTTTTACTTAACACTTTTTCGCTGGCATAAGGAAATGAAGACCTAAAGAAATGAGTAAACTTATAAACAGTATTTTTATGCTATTGGATAGTTGTGGAGAAATAAGATAAGAAAATGGGTCTTATTTAGTGATAATAAACTGAGGAAAACAACAAGGCCAGCTTGTTCAGATTATTCTCTGTGACTCTTGTCTTGGAAGATAATGATGTTCCTTTCCACTGGGTATAGGGAGGGTCTCATGACCTGCTTCAGAGCAAGGTCAGAAAATACTTCTGAGATTTTTATAACCTGTATCAGGGGAGAAGGGGGCAGGTGAGAGTGGCCTTCCTTCTTCTGCTGTTTCCTCAAGTGCCAAACTGCTGTACTTTGGGGAATCTTGTCCTGGACCCCATCAGTGGATGGATGAATACACATGTGACATTTAGGAGAGGGACAGTTGCGAGCTCTTGAGCTCAAGATCAGGTATCACTGGCAACATCTGCTAAGAAAACTACAGTGGTAGAAACACAATTCCCTGGTAAAATTGTCCTGAAGGAGCAAGTGTTCATTATCAAACACAGCTTTCCAAATATCTTTCCATAATCCGAACCTCTTAATCATCATCTTATTACAAAAGTCCCATGGAGATTCTTTTCTTCTCTCCTGAATTATGAAATTTTAAAACCCAAACAGCCTTTAAACTGGCACTTTCTGATGATGCAAATATCACAATCATCTCTTCTCTCCAGTTCAAGGTAGAGCAGGAGGTGGGAGCGCTCTTCTTCCTAGGGCTCGGTGAGGTTTGGTGGACTTCTAAATCCAAGCTGTAAAATGCAAGAGGATCTCATTTTCCCCAAGTGGCCTTGGCTTGTGTGTACTCCAGAGTCTTGGAGCCTGGAGAGGGTGGGGCTTGGAGACAGGACAGGCTTGTCCAGAGTCCAGCCCCCCTCTCCCAGGGTAAATGCAGCTCAGCAGCCAGAATAACAGACTCCCGATTTAGGAATTTGCCATGGACGCTGCCCAAGGATCATTCCTGGGTTGTTCAGAGTGTATTCCACTCAACTGAAAGAAAGAAGCAACATGTAAATGTCAGTGTTCTATCATCACCTGAGCAAGAAGAAAAGATTTCCAAATGCATCCTATTGCTGGAGGCAAAGAAATGAAGCTAATGAGACATTCACGTGGCAGGAAACTTTACAAATTCAACACGAAAGTAACAGCTACTTGCAGAAGTCATAATAAAAAGATTGTCCAACTTAGTTTATCTGCCAACTCACATCTGATATTCCTAATGCTAATAAAAAATAAACTTAAAAAGCTATAAGCGCTTAAAGCAATGCCTATATTCAAAGAGTGTTATGGAACCTAACTATCCTAACACTTTAATTGGGTAAAATCTGCAAGTTGTTTGGATTTTTATACAGAGGGAAGAAGAAAACGAACAGCACATGTTATGATTTAGCATATATTTCACTCTGTTTTATTTTCAGCCTAGTCAGAAAACCATGCTCTTTGTTTGCCTCACTCCTTTATCCCCCCCTCAAAAAATATTCCTCCTCTTCTGTGTAAGATTGTGATCCAGAATAATCAGTATTGGAAATTGGTCTGTTTTGCTTCATTTCTATGGCCTGAGTCATTCTCTCCAATACCAGGATGCCCTTAGGGAAGAGTCAGAGGAAATGATGTAATTCTCTTTGGTCCCTTTTCACGCATTGGGCTTTTTTCTGGGCCCCAGTCTTAATGAATCTGTTTTCTAATTAGCCAGGGACAAGCATAGTGAAATAAACTGTGTCTCCTCTTCTTCCCCAGTTTTCCTTAATAAAAGCACAGGCGTTATTCCCAAATTCAGCAAGCTCAGGTGATTTCTCTAGAATCAATGCATAAATCTCAGTGTTATTGTCAAACAGTGGGAAGCAAAGATATTTATTCTTTCCTTATGAGTTGGAAACCATAAAACCAGTATCTTTTCCAAGGTCAAATAGGGCTGAAAGGGAGAGGACAGGAACCTGGCAGAGGGCTGGGGACTTGTAGGTCAATATGTCTCAAATCCTCTGCTTCATCCACCAAGTAATGTCCTTTCTATGCACATGAGCAAAGCAAAAATCTACATTTAGAAAATCTGTTTAGAGCAGATTTCATATAATAACTTGATAAATATGTGTTCACTTCTGGGACATGTGGGACACCCTATCATTTCATGGTGATGATTTTGAATCAATTTTGCTCTTTTTCTCTGATACGAGGCTTCTTGGGCTCTTCTAGTATATTGGCAATTAAAAAATTCCACGTACTTTAGTTTGGTGGCATTGGAAGTGGGATGCTTGGACTGGGAGCTTCGGAGGACCCTTCCCTCTGAGCCACTACCTTAACACGTGGCTCTCCCTGTCAAAACAGACTGTTTAATCTGTCCCTCCAAGCCTGACTTCAGCCTCTGAAGAACAGGGGTTCTGTCTTAATTCATTGTTATCACCTCAGCAGCTTCACCTCTAGTGGAAGCACCTTAAATGACTTTTTGAACTAAACTAAGGAAAAGGAGGGAGAGGTGAGGGGGCAGAGGAAGGAGAACTGGAAGCAAGAAGTGAAGTGGGAGAAAAGAGAATAGCAGAGTTAAAGCTCGCATCCCAAATTCTGTAGAGGCAAACTAACATTCATTTTAAGGAATGAGCCAGGCCCTCAGTAGGAAGTAACACATTTACAAAAGAGTTCACTGAGCCAGGTGCAGTGGTGCATGCCTGTAATTCCCAGTACTTGGGAGGCTGAGACAGGAGGATTGCAGGTTGGAGGCCAGTGTGCTAACTTAGCAAAACCCTGTTTGAAAATAAAAAATAAAATTGGGCTGGAGGGTGCAATTAAGAGGTAGACCATCCCTGGGTCGAGTCCTTAGTAACACACACACACACACACACACACACACACACACAAGTTAACTGAACACTGAACACTGTGTGGAAACAGGAAGACTCTGGCCCCTTAGCATATGAAATGGCTGGGATTGGTTAAAATGCACATTCTTGGCTCTACCCTGGACAACTGACTCAGAATCCTTAGGGGTGGGACCTCTGAGTTTTTTGGTTTGTTGGTTTTTTTTTGGGGGGGATACTGGGAATTAAACCCAAGGGCATTCTACATCTGAGCTACACCCCTAGATGTTTTTATTATTTTATTTTGAGACAGGGTCTCACTAAATTGCTGAGACTGGCCCCCGCTAAGTTGCCGAGGCTGTCCTCGAACCTGTGATCCTTCTGTGTCAGCCTCCCAAGTACTGAGATGACAGGTGTGCGCCAACATGCCCAGCAACCTCTGAGGTTTTTTAACAAGTGTCTCAGATACTGGAGTTTTCAAACCATTGGCGCAGTCCTTCCTGCACACACTCCACCCCCCCTTATCACACCCGGATCCAGTTAGTGTGGAGTGTGTTTTACCGAAGACCCGGCCTTCTTTGTGAAAGTCAAGATTATGAATTTGGAAAGACTGTGAGTCTTCTACATGTAAGCTATGATGTCTTTTCATTCACTCTGCACAGGGTCCCTGCCATACACACATTGTGCAACCACAGGCAGACCCTCGTGCACGCATGCACATAGGCACAGTGAGCACACGTGTGCCCACACATGCACTAGCTTCCAGATCCCTGCCATGCCGGGGCTTTAGGTCACTTGCTCCATCCCTTAAAAATGCCTCCAGAGAGCCGGGCATGGTGGTACACACTTGTAATCCCAGTACTTGGGAGGCTTAGACAGGAGAATGGCAGTTTCATGGCCAGCCTCAGCTACTTAGTGAGGCCCTCCGCAGCTTAGTGAGACCCTGTTTCAAAATAAAGAAAAAAAAATAGGGCTGGGGGTGTAGCTCAGAGGTAGAATGCCCCTGGCAATCCCCAGTACCACAAAAAAAAAAAAAATGCCTTCTGACTAGGGAACCTCTAACCAGGACTGAGTTTGGACATGAGGTAGAACAACCATCAGAGGGGACTTTTAGGGCAAAATTCTTTGGACAAAATCCATTTTGTTTCAAACTTTTGACTTCTGTTTCTAGATAAAACCAAGAGATACTTGTAAGCAAGAGGAAATGAAAAGGTTGATTATATTTTCTAAAGCTCGCTACAGATTTGGTGACAGATGAACTTGCATTTTGCCTTCATTTTTTCCAAAGTGATTCATTCTTCTTGGTTCCTGAACACCTGCTTAAAAACAGGGCTTTCTTTTCTCTGTCCTTGGGGCGTGCCGACCATGTTTGAAACGGTGAGGTAGGTCTAATACCAGGGGAGGGGTGACGGGTGGAGGAAACTCCTATTTGATCTACATAATGTATTCATTGTTTAAAACCATACGTTGCACAAAAAGCTGTGGTTAGAGTTGCCACGTGAAACAGGGAACTCAGGCAACTCTGAGAGCAAGAGTTTCCATGCCCAAGGTGAATGTTTACATTACAGGGGCCGTAAACCCTGCTAATACCTTAGGTTTTCCTTTCTCCAAGACCGCATTAAGTTTGGGATTTTTCTTTTCCTCCAAGTTTTTCAAAGACAACCCGCAATAAAAAGGAAGTTTCAACCAACAGAATTTACATGAAATGAAAATCGGCCTGCGTTTGCCAAGTTTCCTCATGGACGGGACTACCTTGAGCTCTCTCCCTCTTTCCTTCTCCCTTGCCTCCCTCGTCTCTCTTTTTTTTTTTAAAGTTCCTTGTCGGTTAATTCGCATTTCCTGATGTGGCAAACACCGCTCCCCCACCTCCTTTTTCTTGGGTAAAACTTCCTGAATTGACATTCAAGAGAACTGTTACCTCACCCCAGAGCCTTAGGAGGAAAAATGGCATTTAGGTTTCATTACATAAAGCCCCATGGTAGTTACCACTTTATAAAATTCAAGTGACTGTTTTCCAGGGACGGCTAGCTGGTGGGGGACCTCCAGGAGGCTGAGATGTCTTCTAGCTGAGAGGGCCTCCTGGCCTTGGTGGGCAGTAAGCACGAAGGCTTCCCCAGCCCAGGCTGGCCGAAAGGAAGCTGGCAGCAGGGAGGGATGCAGATTTCCAAGGTCATCCTGGAATCTAAGGAAAAAAGGGCAGAGATGACACCACCCAGGGAAGAAGCACTCTGTGGCCCACTTGTGCCAGGGATGCAACCGTCCTGCAGAGAAACCTAGAGGAACCAGGCTGGGAGTTACTCACAGGACTGCCTCCCGCCCTCCAGGGCCTCCAGGGAGACGTGGGGAAGTGGGCAGCTTGTTTTTATCAGTGGTGACCACAGCCTTGCTCAGAGCCCTTGCAGCCATGCTCTCAGAGCCTGGTATGCCCCGGTGCTTCCTTCTTCCTCACAGCTCAACAATGCCAAGCCATAGCCACCTCCAGGGACACCTTCCTGGGAACCGGCCCAGGACCAGTTTGCTTCTCCCTGCTGTGGGTGTTGGCTTTGGTGGAGGGGGAAGAGCTTGTTTGTTTGTTTGTTTTCTTTGGGTGGTACTAGGGATTGAACCCAGTGGCATTCTACCTCTGAGCTACCTCCCAGCCGTATTTTACTTTTTGTTATTTTGAAGCAGGGTGTCACTAAGTTGCCGAGGGCCTCGCTAAGTTGATGAGGCTGGCCTGGAACCTGCCATCCTTCTGTCTCAGCCTCCCAAGTACTGGATTACAGGCATGTGCCACCATGCCTGGAGAGAATTTTTTGTTTTTCTGTTTTTTGTTTTTTGTTGTGTGTGTGGTACTGGGGATTGAACCCATGGGCGTTCTACCTCTGAGTACACCCCCAGTTCTATTTTATTCTTTTATTTTGAAACAAGGTCCCACTAAGTTGCTGAGGGCCTTGCTAAGTTGCTGAGGCTGACCTGGAACCTGCCATCCTCCTGTCTCAGCCTCTCTAGTACTGGATTACAGGCATGGGCACCATGCCTGGAGACAGCTTGTTTTCAACCCACTCCTCTGCCATCCATGTGTCCTTGCTCAGAAGTTACCTTCTCAGAGAGGCCTTTCCTGACCAGGGACACAGTCCCACCCCTGATGTCGCCTATCCCACTTCTCTGGTTGATTTTCCTCTGTGGCACTTGTCACCTCCCATGTCCAGGCTATGTGCGTTACATGCGTTTCTTCCTATCTTCTGCCACCTGTCCCACCCCTACACACACCCTAAGCTTCTAGAATGGAAACTCCAGGAAGTGGGAACTTGGGCCACTTTGATCACTGCTACATCCTGATCACCTAACACAGCACCTTGTGCATAGTAGGCCCTCAAAAAGTATTTATTGAATAATGAATGAATTTGGGAAATTTCTAAAACCAGAAAGAAGATATGGGAAGGTATAGTTTTTGAGCCAGGATGATCTAAAGTACCAGGGCTGAGGGGAAGGGATTTGAAATCAGGAAGGAGGAGATATTTATGTGATACGGAGATGGCCAAGTTGTGATTTAATATGAACAATGAAATAGTGAGAAGCCGGGCGTGGTGGCACATGTTTGTAATCCCAGTACATGGGAGACTGAGACAGGAGGATCATAGGTTCACGGCCAGCCTCAGCAATCTCATGAGGCCCTCTGCAACTTAGAGAGAACTTGTTTTCAAATAAAAGAATAAAATGGGTCTGGGGGTATAGCTCAGAGGTAGAATGCCCCTGGGTTCCATCCCCAGTACCACCAAAAATTAATAAATAAATAAAATAAACTAGTGAGTTAGATGTCATTGTCAATAAGAAATTGAGGCATGAAACGTTCATCTAACTTATCCAAGGTCACACAAAGAGAAAGTGTCAGACAATCTTGAGCCCGTTTGACCATAGCCATGTTCTGTCCACTGCTCCACCCTTCCCTGACTTGCTTGGGACAAAGGCTGGTGCGCTGGCATCCTAAGAAGATTCAGCTGAAATGCATGAGATCTGGGTTCAGACCCAGCTGTGCCCCTAGCAGGCAGGATGACCGTGGGCGGGCTCTGGCTCTGGGTCTCTGCGGTCCCTGTTTTCCCCATGAAGAAAATGCAAAGGTGGGTGGCACCTAGCATCCGGCTCTGTTTACTCCTCCAGGCAGCCTCGTAGGGTAGGAAGGGGACAAGAATCAATAACTCCAGATGAAGAAATAAAGCCCCAGAAAGACTATGTGACTCACGGTGTGGTTAAGTAACCTGGTAAGTCAGTGGTCCAGAGGAAAACCACCCAGGCAGGAGGCATCCTGACAGATGTGTTATCATCTCTTCTCCTAACCACACAGCTTTTATGGTTCAAAAAAAAAATATTAACAGTGGTGTGCCAACTTTAAAGCTGTTGTTAGTTTCAAATATCTACTTTGGGGACTGGGGTATAGTTTGATGATGGGTATGTGTTTAGCCATAAATTCAATTCCCAGCACCAAATAACAACAATGATAAGAACAAAATATCTATTTTTAAAGTCTTGGACTTAATTTTAACAAATAAACAAACAAACAAAAAGCACCGCCTTTCCTTAAGGTTAATGAAACAAAGCCTTGGAAATCCTGGGGTGCAGGGTTCTTGCTCGGGCCAGGCTGGAAGAGTGTGAGGGGTGTATGTTATATCTTCTGATGGAATTCCCCCCACCCCCAAAAAGCACCATCCACAGAAATCTAGTGAAAGGTCATCTATGGTAAAACTAAGGTCGTCTTCAGCTCCAGATTTGTACTTACTCTCTGTTAACAGACTGGAACTCTGTCCCTGTTTTCATGAGTTTGCTGATTAAATACAATTTGTAAAATACTTAGAATCATTTAAATGGGAAAGAAAAGAAAATACTTGTCTTTGTTTCACCCTGACTTCAGACATACAGTAGTGACTTGATTGTTTAATGTTTAATTGAGCACATGCTATGGTTTTTTAATTGTAATAGGAAAACTTAAAGTGTCAGGTTTGGTGTCCCTGTATCTTTGGAAAAATCCTTCTCTCTGTTTCCTTCACAGTAAGGGCAGAGTCAAATAATGCCTCCCTTCTTCATCCTGTGAAACTGGATGTGATTTCTTTTTCTGAATTTTCTTTGGGGAGGGCGGGTACTGGGGATTTAACCCAGGGCTTAGCACATGATAGGCAAGCGCTCCACCACTGAGCAACATAACCAGTCCTTTTTATTTTGAGACAGTCTTGCAGAATCATCTGCCCACATAATTCTTCTATAAATAAAAAAGCCAAACTTAAGAAACTTTGGTTTTGATCCTTCTCTATAATGATAGCACTCATGAAAAATTCAATATATATGGAATTCCTGAAATCCAATATATACGGAATATATATGTATGATTTAAGAATCTCTGCCTGGCTCCTCGCCCCCACCAGACATGAGCCTTGCTCCTGTCTTGGGATGAGGATGAGGCTACAAGCCCGTGGGCCGTGGGGCCTGGGCTTTTCAATGCATTTTTCAATGTTATCCCTGAAAGATGTGTAGGTCAAGTACCAGCCTGGCCTTGCTGTGGGTTCCCAAGAAAGCCAGGGCAGTGCCATGGAAACTCTGATCTGTGACGCATGGCACGAAGGGCACACGGCCTTGCAGGGGCAGAGAGGCCTGTTCTCCTTTGCAGAAGTTAAAACCATCTCGGATGGCAGGGACCCAGGAAAGGGCGGGGCTGAGTTTGTTCATATGGAGTCACATTATTCCCCTGGGAGAAATACCCCGCTGACCCTCTCTAGCCCCAAAAGCCCAGAGGAAGGATTTTGCAGGCGTGATTAGTGTTTTAAAATGCATTTCTATTCCCCAAAGGTTCCCATCAGGCTTTTAAAAATGGACTCAGCCTTCGTGTCATCTTTATAAGTTCTTTTCACATGATGTCTTCATGGGGTTTTTTTCCTAGTTGCTGTTTATTCTCTCTCTCTCTCTCTCTCTCTCTCTCTCTCTCTCTCTCTGTGTGTGTGTGTGTGTGTGTGTGTGTGTGTGAGAGAGAGAGAGAGAGAGAGAGAGAGAGAGAGAGATTTCAAGCTAGCTCCTTTGCTGAATATTTATTGAGCACCTGTTTTGTGATAAGGAACTATGTGTAGTATTATGAATGAGAATGCCATAGCATTGACATTTAAGTAAGAACTCATTAAGGGACAAATCCAACACTCTGTGTGTGTGTGTGTGTGTGTGTGTGTGTGTGTGTGTGTGTGTTATTGGAGATTGAGCCCAGGGGCCTTCTACCTCTGAGCTATGTACCCAGACCTATTTTATTTTTATTTGGAAACAGGGTCTCACTAGGTTGATGAGAGTCTCACTACTTGCTGAGGCTTTCCTCCAACCTGCGATCCTCCTGTTTCAGCCTCCCAAGTACTGGGATTACAAGCATGTGCCACCACATCCGGCTTAGGTCTGAGACTTTTAAAGTACACACGTTATTATTTTTATTATCATCAGTGCTGTAAATCGAACCCAGGGCTTTGTGTGTGCTAAGCATACGACTACCACTAAGCTACACTTCCAGAAAAAGAAGGACCTTCTCTTGCTACCTTTGCTTTCTAGTTATCTTATCACATGTTTCATATTCATCTTCAATTTTTCACCTGAAGATAGGGTGCTAAATAAAATTTTCAGAAGGTAAAATCATGACCCTTATACAACTATAAAATGAACATGTGCCAAAGATTTAATTTAACTCATTAATTCATGAGGGGCCCAGAAAGATGTTAAAACCAATTCAAGGGACAATTTGACAGAACAAATTTGACAATTTGAAGAACAAATATATATGTAGGCAATCTGGAATGCTGAAATGAATATATTAATAGATACAATGTTGGTTAACAGCATGTAGAACCAAATATATAGTGTCTGGGGCATCTACTAGGTAGACATCAATTCTATCTCTACCAGACAAATTTTATGCGCACTTCCAAAAATCATTTGAATTGTTAGAGATAGGACACACCTGCATTATCAGTTTTTAGGAACTTAACTTCTACCCTTACATGATTATAAAATAATGTAAACAATCTAAGATAATAAAAGGTGCATAGCTCTATAGAATCAGATAATTCCCAGAAAGTCAGCTAGACAACACCCAGGACTTCATTGGAAGGACACCCAGGGGTCCCTGTGATCCCTTTCCGAGTCTTAGATAATTTTCCTGACAGAGGCTTTACAGAGAGCCAATGCAACTCAAGCCTTGTCAGTTTCCAGTAGGTTTGAGAAAATATTACCAGTCCCTTTTTCAAAGCGCCATACTCGGGAGCTCCACTTACATGACATCTAGTGGACATCAAGAAGTTTAGACTATGGGACTGATGTGTAAGTTACACCACAGAAGAAAGGTTCCTGGGAGGTCACAAACCTGGTGGCTAAGGGTGCTGCCTTGAAAGCAGGTTAGCTGTGTGCCTTTATGACCTTAGCTCTCTCTGCCACAATTCCCTCTTTCTTTCTTTCTTTCTTTCTTTCTTTCTTTCTTTCTTTCTTTCTCTCTCTCTCTCT
>PVJS01007983.1:0-54429 GCA_004027185.1 Glis glis
CCTGTCTCTCTCTCTCTCTCTCTCTCTTTCTCTCTCTACCTAGTGAGGCCCTCCGCAACGTTGTGAGACCCGGTTTCAAAAATAAAGCATAAAAAAAAATAGGGCCGGGAGTGTAGCGCGGAGGTAGAACGCCCCTGCGTTCAATCCCCGGTACCACAAAAAAAAAAAAATAAATAAAATAAAATAAAAATAGGATAATATAAGGAACAGTTTGTTCTATGAACATGGGTCTGGTTTGAGGACTGATGCTACCTTCCTCCTCCTCTCCATCCCACTTCCAACATTTCCTCTTTTTCTTTTTCCTTTCCCGTATTCTTTTTCTGTGATCACCATATATAGGACCATTTTAAGTATAATTTCATGTCCCAAGTAACAATTTGACAGCATCATGTGACTATCATACAATTCATGGTGGCCTTTCTAAAATTTCTGTCTAAACTTTTTCCCCTCTCTCCAAAGTTTCATTTTTGAAAGTCCCTTCTCCCACTTGCTCTTAACTCTCATTATAGTTTGCATCTGGATTGTTCCCAAAGGCTCATGTGTTGACCACTTGGTCCTCGATGCTGCAGTGCTCAGTGGTAGGGCTTGGGAAGTGATTGGATCCTGAGGACTCTGATCTCATCAACTGGTTGATTCATTGATAGATCCATAATTGAATAGACTATTGGGAGATGGTAGGCGCTATAGGTGATAGTGTCTAGTTGGAGGAAGGAGGTCACTGGGGTCATGCTCTGGAGGGGTGTATCTGTGCCCAGGCCGATCCTTGCTTTTTAATCTCTATTTCTCAGTCAGTATAAGGTGAGCGGCTTTGCTCAACCAAATCCTTTTTGCCATGATGCTCTGCCTCACCACAGGTCCATCGTGATAGAGCCAACCAACCGTGGACAAAACCTCTGATGCTGTGAGCCCAAATGAAGCTTTTATCCTTTGTTTTTCTCAGGTATTTTGCCATAGCAATAGACGTTGCTATGACAAAATACTATGACATCTATGTTGCTATGACATCTATTGCTATGGTGACGTAACTCAAAAATCACTGCTTACCTAAATGGTCCCCTGAGCTTCCATCCCTTTCTTTCCTGCTTACTGCTAATCTAATATTGAAGAGTTTTCTCAATAGGTGCTTTTCATGGAATAATTATACCCTCTTTTTCTGAACATTTTAACTTTTTTATTTTTGAGGTGACCGGGGATCGAATCTGGGGCCTTGTACATGCTAGGCAAGCACTCTACCACTGAACTATATCCCGGGCTCCCATGAACATTTCTGTATTTTCAATACTTATCTTAAAACACAACAAAGCACGGGAGTATGAAAGGACCAATTCAGCATTAGCTCTGGATGGGCTTGAGGGAAAGAATACTTTATCTCAAATAGATTTAGTTTTAAACATCTTGTCTCTTGAATAATAATCTGTGTTAGGATTCTGAAGCCATATACAAGTTTTTAGGTTTTTTTTAAACAAAGTAAAACATAAGAAACTTTCTCTGGGGAATCACTTAATTAGCTCCCTGAATAAGAAGTTGATAAAGAAGGTAATAAAGAAGTTAACAATTATTCACAGACTTTATACAATTGTACTTTTTTTGCCACATAGTAAATAGAAGGCAGCAGTTTGAATTTTGTTCCCTGGTGTGAAGAAAAAATAGGGAAGTTTTAAGAATCTTAATGTCAAAGGAGAGTATATCCCATTATACTGAATTGTGCAAAAAAATAAGCAAACAAATATAGAAAAAAATTAAAAAAGAAAAGGAGATATTAGAGAAGGTAGTAGAAGCTATGGCTCTTATATAGATATGGTAGAATAGTCCCAATGTACACATAGTTGATTTCCAAAATTTACCTATGCATGTTCTTTTATGAAAACACAAAAACCCTATAGGACTATCTTTCCGTGTGCAATGTATTATATAAAATTACACATTTACTCATAAATATTACCATTCAGGGTATCATATACAAAATCATCTATATTTTATTTAATACCTATGTAAGGGATATTAAGGTCAATTTTGATTACATAATTTTACTGCTGATTCTACAATATCACTTTATTAATAAGCAGTTTCATTTTTTTAAGAATGCTTAGGTCTGAATCCAAGGATATACAGATATTTATTTGTATTTCTGTATTTTAAGATTTTATTTGTTTGATTAATCTTTCCTTCCCCCAAACCCATGAATCCTTCAACCATTTTGCATAGGTTGTGAGATAGAGACATACTTTCAAAAGGACAAAAAATACTAAGCAAGAAAGTCACCCCCTACTCATACAATAGACTAAAATCAAGATTTTAAAATTTGTAACCATAAAATATTTACTCAGAGTAAATATTGTTTTCCTTATAACTTTTGTTGGACTCTGTAGGAAAGAAAAACATTTTCTGGGACTGGGGGAAGGGGTAAGTAGTACATGAAGAGAGGAGAGAGAAGTTTCCAGAGCTTAAATTTATTGTTTTGGGTCAATTGAAAATCCTTGGCTTTGGAAAGAAGATAAAAATGCATCGTTAGACTTGGCATGGGTGAATCAGTGGTAATTACAAGGGAGATATTTAAGTATTCAGACCTGATGGAAAATCCACAGGGGTCTCTTCTGCTTCAATGGAGATAAGAAAATGCAGCTGAAATTTATAGTGATTGCATTGGACAAGTGCTGGGAGAACTGGATGAAGTAGAAAGATTTATTTCAGAACAAGGAAGCTTCGAGTTAAGTGACATTACAAGTTCCAACTTCACAAGGGGGATCATGTAATTCAGCAGATAGCACATCAGATAGATAACAAGGAGGGGGACAATAAAGGCACATGCCTTCTATGGTCCAGTGACCATAGGGGCCACATTACACTACAGCAATCTTTGGGGGGATACATATCAATACTCAGAGGCCAATTGGTAATAAACACCTCATGGGGCATTGTATCTGATGGCCATGTCTAAGTTCACATTTATATATAGTCTCAGTAATATTCATGGCAGAGACATCTTTTCAAACATTTTCTTTTGGAATGATCATTAACAAAAATACTGTTTTAGGAAGAAAACTGAAACATAATAGAAAATTGAGCAGAAGATTTAGACAACAATTCACAGAGAAGGGTTTCCTTCTATAAATATATTTTTTTTAAACTTTTTTTTTTTTTTTTGCGGTACCGGGGATTGAACGCAGGGGCGTTCTACCTCCGCGCCACGCCCCCGGCCCTATTTTTTCTATGCTTTATTTTTGAAACCGGGTCTCACGAAGTTGCGGAGGGCCTCGCTAGGTAGAGAGAGAGAGAGAGAGAGAGAGAGAGAGAGAGAGGGAGGGAGGAGAGAGGAGATATATATATATATATATATATATTGATCGCACGCGCATGTGCGCTGAGGCTGGCCGCGAACCCGGATCCTCCAGTCTCCACCTCCCAAAGTACTGGGATTACAAGCGTGTGCCACCATGCCCGGCTCCTTCTATAAATATATATAAATATATGAGCTATAAATATAAACAGATAAACTCAACCACATTAATTGGAATCATAAAAACAAAGTAAAAATTTAAGGAGATCCATTTTCACACCCCTTGTGTTGGGAAAAAGTAAGAAGTCTGATAATATCAAGGGTTAACAAGTATGTACACAAAAATTTTACCCATTGCTGATGACATACACTGATTTGGGCTATTTGAAAAATGATTGGTCAATATCTGGAAAAGTTAAAAAAAATGCTTGTATTTTCTCACCTAACAATTTTCTTTATCCTAGGGAAACTCTTGCACATATCTACTAGGAGATATGAAAAAGACTTTTCAGAAAAGCTTTGCTTATGCAATTATAAAATTGAAGCAATTTGAATGTGAATTCATCAGCAGAAGAACGGAAAAGAGTTGTTGTGTGTTTATGGAATAGTATACCCGTCCATGGAAATGAACTAGAGTCACAGGTACTAATATGGTTGCATTTTAGAAATAGGTTATTGAAAAGCAAAAAACACAAGTTAGACTTGAATACACTGTTTTGGTTATATATAGAATGTCCCCTGAAGAGCTAATATATTAATGTTCAGAGCCGATATAATTAAGTTGTGAGTGTTCTAAAATAAGTGAATAAATCCACTGTAATGGACTTACTGGGTGGAAACCAGGCAGGTGGGGTGTGGCTGGAGAAAGTGGGTCCCTGGGGGTATGACCTTGGGGACTGTGCTTTTGTCTTTTAATCCCCTTGTTTTGCCTCTCTCCTGCTTCATGATGTGAGGGCAAAGCCTTGCTCTCTCTCTCTCTCTCCTTCCCATTGCCATGCCTTGAGCTCTGCAGACCTGGTCTGGCAAAGACTGAACTCTGGAATCTCAGAAAAACTGTGATCAAATAAATCTTCCTTCTTCTAAGTTGTGTGGTCAGTTGTTTTGGATTGCAGCAGTGTTGACCAAAACAGAAATTCATAACAGAGAAATGGGGTCACTGCTACTTCTATGCCTGACCATGCAGATTGTGAGTCTTTGGAACTGGTTTGTGAGAGGAAGTTGGAAGGGCCAGAATGCTGATAGAAAGGCAGACAGTATAGATTGTGCTCAGGAGATTTTGGAGGGCAAAAAGGACTCTGTAGGAAAATAGAGTAGTGGACACATGTGTTACATTGTTGCAAAGAATTTATCAACGTTTTGCCCATGTCCTGAAACTTTGTGTGAAGCCAAATTTACAGATGATGGACTGATTAAGCTCATGGAGGAATTCTCAAAACAGGAAAGTATCCAAAGTATATTATGGATATTGATGTCTGCATTCAGTGAATTGTACATCGAATTTTGGTAGTGGAATGCAAAACTGAGAGGACAGTTTGGCCTCAAAGGCATGTGTACAACTGAGGCTCAGAGGAATGTGTTGTGAAAGAAAGTAAGATGGCTAAAGGGAGGCCAAATGTTTTGCATAAGAACAGAGAAAGTAATGTCGTTTGGGGCAATTCAAGCTCAAGTGCATAACCACAGAAACAAGAGCCCAGCAGTGGTGACTATGGTTGAAAAGGGCCTGGCATCTGTCAGGATTAAGACAGACCCAGCAGCAGCCAGGGCTGAGACAGGCTCATAGTGAATCTATGTGCCCTATTAGTCATCATCACCATCTTTCCTAAATACTCATATTTAGGAAATCATATTTCCTCCTCCTCCCCATCATAGATTCTGCATCCCTCCCAAAACAAGTTCTTCATAGTTTCTCATTTATTTCCATTACATCCCTATTTATCTATGTTGATTCATGGTGCTGCCTTCTCCTGGGACAGACATTCTTTTCTTTAATCTCCACATGTCTAAGTTGCACATATCAAACAAAAGTCCAAATTACAATACACTTCACATTCCCTAAAGCAGATATTTTAGGCTGGTTAACTTATTCTATGTTACCCATGAAATGGTTTCATATGACTTTTAAATAATCCACAAATTAAAAATTTTGAATATTTAACAAAAAATAGAAATAAAATGCAAGATATTCTGAAAATATTTGTTGTTGTGTTGCTGCTATGGCAAAGTTTGGCTGATGTTTAGTGGTGCCTGTCTCATGTAAATATGCTTTTGCTTCACTCATTCACCTTATTTGTTGCTGTCCTATAAGGCACTTCAGTCTGAGAATCCTGTCCTTTGACAATAGTAATACTTCTTTATTCTAGAGATACGTTTCTTTTCTTGTGAAACTGTTCTATTTGTAAAGTTATACATATGTCTCCATTCTTTGTCTGTATTCCTTGTGAACAGAATAAATGTTAGCTCTCAAATACATTTGAGGATATATTTTCTTTTTCAAATGTCAATCTTTTATTTAGCAATTACACCACATTTATTTTAAAAATGTGATAAAAACAATTAACATTATATGTTCACCAGAAATCATTAGTAACTATTTGAACCAACATTTTCCCCAAAATTCATCTTCCTTGTTTTAAACATGTAAACATTTGCTTATCTCTAGTTTTCTGTCATTATTTTCACTTTGATTTCCTATAGCTAGATTTCATAAGATTGCAATCTTACTTAGAAATCCCTCTTCCCAATGAGATAGAGGGTAGAGTTTCTAGTACTCAACTAATTCCGTGTAAGATATATAGACAATGAGCACATAATTAGAAGTCAATTTTTGCAATTTTCAGATTGTTAAATGGCAATTCTCTTTCTGTCCAATGCATATAATTTGTGCCATTCATTTCCTCTGATTGTCAATCTACCTTCCCCTCTTTCCCTATTTCTCTAAGATCTAGGCGGTGTATATTTGTTTATGTTCCTTTAGCCATCATGGAAATCAAGCTATATCATAAGGTATAGTTTACTATATGAAACTTTTAGAAGTTACCTGATGTCATGAATCTTCATATATTATTAAGAAAAATTTATATTCCATTCCAAGATCTCTTCTTAACTTGTTTCTTTTTCAGATTTCTTGATATTTCTCCTTGAAGAGTAAGCCTCCTTAATCTCTCTCTCCTCTCTCTCTCTCTCTCTCTCTCTCTCTCTCTCTCCCTCTCTCTCTCTCTCCCTCCCTCTCATGTGATACTGAGGATTTAACCCAGAGGCATTCTACCTCTGAGCTATACTCCATCCCCTTTATATTTTTTGTTTGGAAACAGGGTCTCACTAGGTTGCTGAGAGTCTCTCTATGTTGCTGAGTTTGTCCTCGAACCTGCAATCCTCCTGTGTCAGCCTCCCAAGTACTGGGATTACAGGCATGTGACACTTAAATATCTAATTTTAAATTCAAGTTTTTTACAGTTTAGCATTAATTCATATAATGTTCAAGAAGAGATGATATTTAAGAATCTGAGGCATATAGTAACATAATGGATTTGAACAAGGTATTAGATAAGGTCTCTCATACTGTAATTGTGAGTGAATAAAGTTGGATGGGTAGAATTCTATAACCGGTGAAACAACTGATCAAAAAGCTGCTATGGATTAATTAATGAAACATAGAGAAATAAATTCCTGTCCCAGTTGTGTTTTTTATAACTGACTTAAATTAAGACATAGAAAACTGTCTTTAAATCTGGTTATATCTCTGTCACCTTCTCCTTTTTTGGTTCCATTTATTGACTTACATAGAAAGCCTTTAATTAAATTTCATCTTATTCCTTTTGGCTAGTCATCATTCTCAATATGTGGGATCTTTTTGATTTCTGCCATAGAATCCCACCTTCAAATTTATCAATAAAATTATTTAAGAGAGTAAAGACAATGGAAATCACAAGGCTATCATAAAAATCTAGGTGGGCTGGGCATGGTGGTGCATGACTGTAATCCTAGTACTTGGGAGGCTGAGACAGGAGTATTGCAGGTTTGAAGACAGCCTCAGCAACTTAGTGAGGCTGTTAGCAACTTAGCAAGACCCTATTTCTAAATAAAAAAATAAAATAGGGCTGGGAGTATAGCTCAGAGGTAGAATGCCCCTGGGTTCAATCCCCAGCATCACACACACACACATACACACACACACACATCTAGGTGGGACTTCATAGAATATGCACAGATTTGAAAAGAAGGTCTCAAAGAAATATGAGTACACCTGTGTTCATGGAAACATTATTGACAGTAGCTAAAATGTAGAAACAACTCAGGTGTCTTTGAACAGTTGAATGCACAGCCACAAATGTGTCACACACAGGTACACACACACACACACACACACACACACAGGAATTTTATTCAGAATTAAGTAGGAAAGAAATTCTGACATGTGTACAACATGGATGAAATTTTAGGACATTACACTGAGTGAAATAAGCCAGTCACAAAAAGATAAGTGCTATATGATTCCACTTTTAAGAAGTCCTTTAGACTATTCAAAGACGTATAGCTATAAAGCAGAATGGTGGTTTTCAGAGCTGGAGAAGGGGTAATACAGTTTATTCTTTAATGGGTATAGAATTTCAATTGGGGAAGATGAAATCATTCTAGAGATGGATGGTAGTGATGGTTGCACATGATATGAACACTCAATACCACTGAACTGTTGAGCCGTGCACTTAAAAATAGTTAAGATGATAAATTTTGTTATGTATGTTTCACCATATTTTTTGAAGTCCAGGTTGGGAGGTGGGGGAGTGGCTAAATTTGGCTGAATTTCATCCTGGTGATCATTTAGTTCCCTCTTAGAATTCTTATAGATTTATCCCACAGAGGTTGGTTCTGATTTGCTATGACCTTATTTACTGATTGGTTCATGTTTGGTGCTTTGTCTACAATATTAGATATAATGATATTAGATATAATGACCTTGAAAGCAAAGCATGAGTTTATTTTATTTTTTGTTTAAATTATCTTACTGATTTTCTAGGCTGAGCCTATGATCATAAAGTCTTGAATGGAAAATATCCAAACTGATTTCCTATATATGAACTTTTTAATCTTTTGATTATCCTATGTAGACTCTCTTCTAATTCTATATGCCATTCTTTGAACGTCTAGTCTTTTTCAGTGGTTTCTATGGCTTTTCTTCCTCCTACTAATATTTGCCCATACCTTAAATAGAACATTATAGTATCCCTACACTCAAGGAGTTCACAGTTTAGCAAATCAGATAGATATAATATCATTCAATAGCATGTGATAACATTCTCAAAAGCATATTTTTCAAGATTTTATGAGTAGATAAAGAAATAATAGTTTTGCTAACATGATGTCATGAGCAAAGGTTCCACTGGGGTGGGACAGGGGGAGACACAGCTGCACAAGTGTCAGTCACAGAATATAAGAGTTCTGCAGCAAAATAAAGCTGTTTGGGGGTAGCAGTGGTAATGAATGATGGTGACGAGGAGGAAAACAGGTGTGCAGAGATAAACTAAGCTCAAAACCATGAAAATAGATATGGATGTGTGAAGAAGGCTACTGAGTGCATGAACAACAAATAGCTCAGTGGAGTGGTTGGAACATTAAGTACCTGGTAAGGGTGGTTGAAAAGGAGACTTGAAAATAGGCCAGTACTAAATAATCCTTGGAATGTCACGCCATTTACACTGTGGACATTGGCCCAAGGCGAAATGAGACACAGCTCCAAACCAGAGGTTCAAAAAAATCCTTGCCGGCATTCTGACTTTCCCTACTATCCTAAATGGGAAAATTGACTCACCTGCGATGCAGACAAGAAAGGGTAAATTTCACATTGGTAACAATGGGAGAAGAGGAAATAGTTTCAGCAGAACTAAATGTCTGGCTCTGCCTCTTCCCTTTGAAGCTTAATTACATGCATCAGAAGAAGCCTCTTAAATATTTGCTAAGACACTGCAATATTAGGAGTGGACCGTCTGCCAGTCTATTAAAATCACAAGGAAGCAACACTGCCTAGGTCAGGTGATTTTGTTCAAACAAGTCATTATCATGTTTGCCTTGACCTTTGTAAATAAAAAGACACTGCAAGAATTTTTATTTCTAAGCTCAAAAATCCCATTATTTCTGCCATACAAATTCTCTCCCAAGCCTATCAACTGTGGTCCCACCAAGCTACCCCAGGGAAAAATCAGTGGGAGTGCCTCTTCATTGCTTAACAAGGCTTTAGACAGCAAAGGTAAAGAGGTTTTAGCTTGGGATCCAAGGTTCTTCTCTGATCTGGAGTACTTCTGTCTCAACTTTATCTCCTTGTTTCCCCTACAAACAGCAGAAGCTCAAATCACTAGAATCCTAAACAATCTGCATTTTTCTTTTCCTGTACTTTTGCCCATTTTTTAAATAATTTCTCTATCTAAAATTATTCTGCTCCCTCTCCCAATCAGAATCAGATTCAACTTTTCTCACTGATCTAAAATAAACCGTATTCTAAAATATGTCCTGCAGTTAGTTACTCAAGGAAAAAAAATCAATCTCTCTTCTGACTGAAACAAAACATTTTACCTTTCATGGCATGTAGCATGTGGTATATTATGAATATATATTTAACTTATGTAAGGTATGCATTACTTTAAAATACTATATAGCTTTTGTGGATACATTTATTTGACATTTGCTGATATCCTTAATAACCCCTAAAAATATAGTAGTAACTAAATAACTATGTAGGATGGAAGGATCAACATTTGTATGATTTAATTTGCAAAGTTAGTTTTATTTTATTTAGCTATGTTGCACATAGAAGGCAATGTGTATGGAGGTATGATTGTCTGAGTATACGAGAAATTGAATTCTGTATCTATCAAATAACACCGTCCAATTACTTCCTTACTTTCATACCCAAATGCAGTAAATTTTGTATCATTTCTTTTATTACAAGTTATTTTACTTAGGGCAATTCTTGCTGATGCAAAAAATGCCCCTTTGTATAATACTTATGCAGACGTCTTTTTCTCAATTGTATAAAGTTCAAATGATTGTTCCTCCTCCTCAAGCAGCTTTCCTCCAACCAGTGATGGAGACAACCAGATTCCTTTCATTTCTGTCTCTTCCATCTTCAATACTTGGCTGAAATTCACCATGCTCATTTACATCAAGATGGTAGAAAGAAAAAAAAAGACATTGATATTCGTAATCAACTTGGCTTCGAAGTGAAACACATTTCTACGCATACTTGCTGAGAATTAGGCATAGTAATAGTCACACCATAGGCAAAGAGGGCAGAGAAATTAATTCACTTGCTGGCCTCCACTTCCAGCAATGATCCTGTACTCTAGCAGTGGAATATGAAGTTTGAAGACAATTAAGCCCTGTGATCACCAGAAAATCATGTACACCTTCTTGTCCACTTTGAGGACATCCTGTACTCCTCAGAGGAGACAATCCAGTCATTCAGTCATTGCAACTACCAAAAAATTCAGGATTTCTGAAAGCAGCTCTTTGTGGAGACCTACACATTAGAAGGCGTGCCATCTGCTCTTCTCTTCCCTATATGCCTTATATAATTAGAGTATGAACAAGATAATTGCAAACTCCCATTCAGAAAAGAAGAACAATGAGATTACACATGGATGTCATCCGCATATTAAGCTGATGAGTCTGCTCATGTGGACTGTTAAGAGGCCCATGCTCTCGTAGTGGGATACATTCTTTGATCATACCCTGATTTTATTATCTGAAACAATTCTTTGTTAATCATTCTTTGTAGTTTCTGGCTCTGTCTTCTGATAGGCTCTTGCTTGCTGTTCTTCTATCAAAGACCAGTCTGAGATGAGGCTCACATGAGTGAGATAATACCACACTTGACTTCCTGTGCCTGGCTTATTTCACTTTTAATGTAATGATCTCCAGTTCTATGCATGTACTCACAAATGACAGGATTTCATTCTATGTGCAAATTTAATAGTGAATAATTGTGGACATGTGCAAATTTAATAGTGAATAATTGCAGACATATCAAACAATAAATTTAGGTGAAAAGACAACATCCTTAATATAATCATGGCAACAAACTGGAAAACCTGTTTTATACAGAGAAAATGTATATGGCTTTTGTGACTAACACCACTCCCTGGTATTTTTCCAAAAGAATTAAAGTAAGAATACTATAGTGATACATGCATATTCATGTTTACAACAGCACAGTTCACAATAGCCAAATTATGGAAGTGTCTGTCAACAGATGAATGGATAAAAAATGTGTTATATACACACAATGGAATTCTACTCAGCCATAAGAAAAAAAATGAAAGTATGTCATTGCACGAAATTGGATGGAACTAGAGAATATTAGGCTAAGTGAAACCGGCCAGGCTCAGGAAGTCAAGGGTCATCTGTTTTTGCTCATATGTGGAAGTTTGAGAGGAAATAGGAAACAAAAGGAAGTTCAGATAAATGAGGAGAGAGACCAGTAGAATAGTGGAAGGGGACTGGGGGAGTGAGGAGAAGGGGGGAAAGGAGACTGAGGAAGGAAACCATCCAGGTAATACTATGTCCATATATGAAAGTATACCAATCTCACCAATGTGTCCAGGAGGAAGGAGTGGGGGAGGGATGTGGAAGAAATACCCCCAGGGAGTGCGCATGTATGCTTGCATCACTTTGAACCTTTCCATGATGTATAATTACAATGCACCAATAAAAGGATAGAAATAATTAATAAATAAGAATAAATGAATAAACATGTAAAAAAGCCCTTCTTAGTCGTATGTCCTGCTGTTAGAGTTCTAGAAGCCACCAGCTTTTTCATATCCTTTGTAGTCTCACGTTTCTAGGTATTTTCTATAATCTTTAAATTTCTACATGCAAGTGTCCAAATACTTTCCTAAGTTCATCTCTATCTTATATTGTGTTAAAATAAAAAAGTAAAAGCCAAACTCACTCTCACTTTGACTCTTTCTAATCTATTCCCCTAGAATGACAGGCTCAGTAGGGACATGGTCTGACTTTCAATTTTTCATAGTGTGGCAATTTTAAAACACAATTTTATAATGGTTTCTACTATGTTCATCAAGAAATGGATTCTGTGCTGCATCTCCTCACCTCTGAGCAGGTTTGGGATTATGCCCGTTACTAGAATGTGTCAAAAGTGGTGCTATGTCACATCTGAGAGTAGTTCATCAAAAACCACACAAGGGTGCACCTGATTGTTGTGGAATACCTGCTCTCGGGATGTGTCTTATTGGAATGCAGCCACCAGGCTATGAGAAGCCCAAGTTACATGGGTCTGTCACATGTACGTGTTCCAGTGAATAGTCCCATCTGAATTCAGCCTCCACGTCTTCCCAGTAGGGTGTCAGTCCCTCGATGATTTCGCTCCCCAGCTATTCGAGTCGCTCTGTCCATGAGCCTTCTGGAACTGAAACTCCACACCATGGGCTAGAGACTAACTATTCCCCTGTCACCCCCTGCCGACCCCCATGGAGTCCTTGAGCAATCCTTTTATGCAACTCATTTAAAATTGGTTTTCAAAGCAGTATTAACCAGTAGAACTAAACTTGATTCTGTTTGCGTTTGGTAACAACACAAATCTAAAATATGTGGCATTGTCTTTGCAACTGGGTAGCAGGCAGAACTAGAAAGTCCTTGAGAAAATAATTAGCACAAACCTGACAGTCATAATGATGTAGGATAGAAGAAATAAGTAGGTAGAAAGAAGACAGACAGGAAGGAAAAGTAAAATATAACTTTAATATAAGAACCTGGAGCTGAAGAGCTTAAGCCTCTACTCTACAAACCAAACCAGTTCTCTTTCCCAGGCCTGACTCTACCAAATTCCTGGGAAATCTGTAGATCTTAGAGTTAACTAAAAGAAATTGCCCTGTGCATTGATAACAAGACAGGTATGATATTTTGAGAAACCTATCATTTAGGACACTCTCCAGCTTATCTGTCAATCAGCTAATGAGGATCCCAATCAGCCTGAGGACCCTAAGGTTGACTAGACCACCAGGAACTGCCTCGGGTCTACCAGACTGAGCTCATTCTCCCTACAGCTGACCAGACTACCAGATCACCAGGAACCAACTCAGGACTGCCAGACTGAGACCATCTTCACATACCCTCCCTAGCCCACCCCTCATGAAAGTCCTCTATAAAAAAGGGGCCCTGAACTCCCCAATATGCCTTCCTCATCTCAAGGTGGCCCACATTCTCTCTTGAGTTTGTATTTCTTCCCTTTCTCCCCAAATAAACCTCTGTCCATGTCTCTGACTGGCGCGTGCTGAAATTCTTTTCCGTCATGTTGGCCAAGGACCCTGTAGATCCTGAGCTCCTGAGCTGAGGACTCACCCCGACAATAGGAAAGCTTTTGCAGAGGTCTTAGGTATAAATGAAGAAAATATTCCTGGAAGCTGGAGGTAAGGAGACATCTTTCATTGAGACATTAAAAGATTAACAACACTAGCCAGGTGTAGTGGCACACACTATTAATCCCAGTACTTGGGAGGCTGAGATAGGAGGATCACAGGTCCAAGGTCAGCCTCCGCAACTTAGTAAAACCCTCAGCAACGTAGCAAGACCCTGTTTCAAAATAACTCAGAGGTTGAATGCCCACCGGTCCAATCCCTTGTACTGAAATGTAAAAAAAAAATAAAAAATAAAAAAGTTTAACAACACATCTGACCCCAATTAGAATGGCAAGCATTAAGAAGTCAGACAACAACAAATGTTGGCGGGGATGTGGGGAAATTGGGACTCTTCTACACTGTTGGTGGGATTGCAAACTAGTTCAACCACTATGGAGATCAGTGTGGAGATTCCTCAGAAAACCGGGAATGGATCCACCATATGATCTGGCTATACCACTACTAGGTATCATACCAAAGGGATTGAAACTAGAAAACAACAGTAATATATGCATACCCATGTTCATAGCAGCACAATTCACAGTGGCCAAATTATGGAACCAACCTAGGTGTCCATCAATAGATGAATGGATTACAAAATTATGGGAAATAGGGAAATACACACAATGGAATTCTACTCAGCAATAAAGAAGAACAAAATAACAGCATTTGCAAGAAAATGGAAAGATCTGGAGAACATTATGTTAAGTGAGATTAGCCAATCACAAAAAAAGAAGGGACATATGTTTTCATTAATATGCGCAACCTAGGGAGTAGTGGGGACACAAAAGGGACTCCAATGACTACAGAGAACCCTCAGTGGTGCAAGGGAAGGGGTACAAGGGAAGGGGAAGGGCAAGAAAGAAGTGAATCTATGGAATTACTATCATAAGCAATGTGTACATATGAGATTATACCAACACCATTCTCAGTGCTACATGTGGGGGGGATGCAGGGGGGAGGGACACCAAGAGCTGTGTGCATGTATGTTAACACCAAACTGATACTCATTGTGATGTGAGACTACAATGCACCAATAAAAACATATTAAAAAAATAATGGGAAATAGGAAAAATCACATCTAAGGAACTGGTGGATCTTGCTAAGGAGATTTCTAGGTTAAATGTTGAAAGTAGCAACTGATTTCATCACAAGGTACAAAAAATAAAGACGAACTAAAGAAGGAATGATTCTGTTTCCAAGTAGAATCCAGAGGAAATCTAAGGGACCTAGGCTTTTCTGGGTTTAGAAACATACTTGTTTCTCCTCAGTCTTTCTTAGGGAGACTTAGAACAAAATTAAAAGCCTGGATCATGCCAGTAAATCATCAGGAGGTAGAGACAAAGCCAAGTGTATAACTGTTAAACCTTTTCAAACCTCAGACAGATTTAGGATGGTCCGTCCCCTGGGGCCCTTTTTACTAGACAGTTGGCCTTCTAAACATCCTACGGTTATATCCTAGATCCAATAGGATCAGAATCAATGGGCCCTGTAAATGACATTATCTTACAGAAACCAAAAGTCAAGAAGGGTTTATCTTGGAAAGTTTTGAGGTACAGCTTTTGTCTAATAAATTGCAATATTAAGTAATGCATAAAGAACCCAAAACATTTCTGAAGAAATAAAACAAGCCAGGATTGAATGGAACAAACAGTAAAAATTGAAGAGTATGTGCTTTGTGTAATTTGATACAGAACATACAGAACAACTTTGGGTGTGGATCAGGCTAAGGAAACGACTCAGCCGTAAACACAAATCATTTTGAATGGGGAAAAATAAAAAGTGACTCAGAGGGAAGGTCCAAGAAACCAGTGGGCAAAACCAAAACATAACAGAATTACTCCCAGGTAGCAACGCTGAGACTTATTCAAAGAACTAACAATTTGTGCCTGGTCATTAAAGATTTATGGTGAAGGAAGTGTTGTGGTAAAAATTGTATTTCAGCAGAATTATTCTGGCTGGACGTATAATGTGGATACATAATGTTGCATGTATACTGAAAGACTAAAGCAAGGATGGGGATTACGACATTATTGTAATAGTTCAAGTGAGATAAGGCAGTGGCTTGCACTAAGGAATAAGTAGTGGGGGTGATGAAAAGTGATTAGTTTTGGGGAATATTGTGAAGACAGAATCAAACGAATTTGCTGATGGGTGTTAGATATGAGTGAAAGAATGAAGTCAAGAATGATTATGAGGTTTTTAGTTTAGCAAGTGGGAAAACTGGAGTTACCATTCCATGATTTGGGGAGAAATGAGAGAGGAACTCTTCTGTGAGAGAGGGATGCCAGGAATCATTCTAAAAGAAATCAAGTTAGAAATTTATTATGATTATGCTTATGATTATGATTGGGTGCATTGTAATTTACATCATATTTGGATACAGAAAAATACATGCACACCCTATTATTGCCTTCCCCACAGGGTCCCTCTGTCACCCTATAAGTCTTTGAGATTGGAATTGGCTGTTTTGTATATGTTCATAGCATTATTTCTACTATTGCATTCTTTATGACTTCATCCCTTCCTCTCCTTTCTCTAATGACCCCCGGTCACTCCCCTGGAGTCTCTCCTCATCTACCTAATGTTGCCCTTATTGCCAAATATTTCTCTACCTTCTACATATAAGAGAGAACATATATCTACATGTTCTTTGGGAGGACTGGGTGTACTCACTCAGCATAATATTCTCGAGTTCCATCCATTTTCCTGCAAATGGTGGAATTTTGTTATTCTTTATGGCTGAGTAAAATTCCATTGTGTGTATATACAAAAGTTGTGTGATTCATTCATCCATTGATGGACATCTAGGCTGGTTCCATAATTTGGCTATTGTAAATTGTGCCACTATGAACATGGATATGCATGTATGATTGTAATATTCTGATTTCATTTCCTTTGGAAGATGCCCAAGAGTGCTATCGCTGGGTCATATGGTAGTTCCGTTCCCAATCTTCTGAGAAACCTCCACACTGATTTTCAAAGTGGTTGTACCACCAACAGTAGTTGCAGTTCCACCAACAGTGTAATAGGGTTCCAGTTTCCCCACCTCCTCACCAGCATTTATTATTATTTGTGTTCTTGATGATTGCCATCCTAACTGGAGTGAGTTGGAATCTCAGTGTAGTTTTGATTTGCAGTTCCCTGATGGCTAAAGATGATGAACATTTTTTCATATATTTGTTGGCCTTTTGCATTTCTTCTTTTGAAAATTTTCTATTCAGTTTGGTTGCACATTTTTAATTAGTTTATTTGCTTTTTTAGTGTTAAGCTTTTTAAGCTCTTTGTGTATTCTAGATATTAGACCTTCGTCCAATGAGTAGGTGGTGAAGATCTTCTTCCATTCTGTAGGCTTTCTCTGTAGACTCTTAATGGTTTCCTTTGATGCATAGAAGCTTTTTAATTTAATGTCATCTCATTCATTAATTCTTATTTTAATTTCCTGAAGAAGTTTCTACCTGTACCTATATGTTGGAGTATGAGTCCTATACCGTCTTCTAGCAGTTTCAGAGTTTCTGGTCTAATTTTTAGGTCTCTGAACCATCTATAGTTGACTTTTGTGCAGAATGAGAGGTTAGGGTTTAGTCCCAGTTTCCACATATGGATAGCCAGTTTTCCCAACACCATTTGTTGAAAAGGCTGTTCTTTCTCCAATGTATGTATTTGGCATCTTTATCAAATATCAACTGGCTATAGATATGGACTTTGTTTCTGAGTCCTACATTCTGTTCCATTGGTCTATGTGTCTGTTTTTGTGCCAATACCATGCTTTTTTCATTATTATCACTTTGTAGTACAGTTCGAAGTCAGGTACTGTGGTGCTTCCAGCCTGGTTCTTGTTGCTGAGAATTGCTTTGGCTATTCTGGGTGTTTTGTTTTGCCATATGAATTTTATAACTGATTTCTCTAGGTCTATAAAAAATGATGATGGTATTTTATAGGGATTGTGTTGAATGTGAAGATAGCTTTTGGAAGTATGGTCATTTTGACTATATTTATTCTGCTTATCTAAGAGCATGAGAGGTCTTTCCATCTTCTAAAATCTTCTTTGATTTCTTTCTTTAGTGATTTATAATTTTCATTACATAGATCTTTCACTTCCTTGGTTAAATTTATTCCTAGGTATTATATCTTTTTTGAGGTTTATTGCGAATGGAATTGTTTTCTGTATTTCTTTTTCAGTGGATTTATGATTGGTGTAGAGGAATGCTAATGAGTTTCGTAGGTCGATTTTGTTTCCTGCTACTTTGATAAAAGATAATCAACAACAACAAAAATTTTGCATAGAACATTGTATAAAATCTGGATTTCAAATAAGAAATAGAGATTGGAGATGAACATTTAGATGGATGATGAGAATACTAAAAGAATACGTATAGGTAAACACCAGAATAGGTCCAAAGGCTGAAATCCTGCAGCACTTCAACATCTAGAAAAAAGGCCTATGAAGAGCAATTTACAAAGAGACAGAAGAACTGTGTAGGAGGAAGGTGTTTTGGAAGCCGGGGGTGGGGGGCAGGAGGTATTTTAGAAATAAGGAAATGTTAAATTGTATGAAATGCTGTTGAGTGGTAAAAAGAAATGAAGATTTATATCAAGTGGTATGTGGATGTATGTTTGCATCACATTGAACCTCACTCTGATAGATAATTATAATGCACTGATGAAAGTATAAAAAGAATTGATCATTGGCTTTAGCAACATAAAGTCATTTCTAACTTTTTTTTGGGAGCTGGTGATTGAACTCAGGGATGTTCTACCTCTGAGCTATACCACCAGTTCTGTTTTATTTTGAAACAGGGTCTCACTAAGTTGCTGAGGCGGGCCTTGATCCTGCAATCCTCCTGTCTCAGCCTCCCAAGTACTGAGATTACAGGCATGCACCACCACACCTGGATATCTCTAATCTTGATAGTAAGTTTTGATGTAATCATAGGTTGAAACCTTAGAATAGACTTTGAATGAAAATAAAAAGTAGAAGAATATACACTAGAGTAAATGTTTATAGGCCGCCCTCTAGAAGAGCTTTGGTCTAATGACAAAGAACCAAGGAAGAAAGAAGTTGAGAGAAATGAAAACATATGTAAACTCTTGGGAAAAGTTCAAAAGAAAGAGTAGAATTGAGAATGCAGGACACTGACAGAATTGCTGAAACATTCTTGAGACAGTCAGAGTACCTGGGCGTGGTGGCGCACGCTTGTAATCCCAGTACTTTGGGAGGCAGAGACCAGAGAATCCGGGTTCACGGCCAACCTCAGCTCTCTCTCTCTCTCTACCTGTCTCTCTCTTTCTCTCTCTCTACTTAGTGAGGCCCTCTGCAACTTCGTGAGACCCGGTTTCAAAATAAAGTATAAAAAAATAGGGCCGGGGGTGTAGCGCGGAGGTAGAACACCCCTGCATTCAATCCCCGGTACTGCAAAAAAAAAAAAGAAGAAAAAAAAGAAAGTCAGTGTGTAGGTGGAGGGATTGACCTTTTAAATATAATCTTAACTGTATTGAGGCAAAAATGATCTGTAATGAATCATGCAAATTTCGAATATACAGTTTGATAGGTTTTGACATTTGTATACAACCATAAAACAACTGTAAACATAAACATCGTCGTCATCCAAAGGTTAGTTCATGTTCCATCATTCTCAGGCAAACACTGAGCTGCTTTTTGTGACTATTGATTAGTTTGAGTTTTTTGTAGTTGATATAAACAAAATCATACAATGTGTACTAGGGATTTCTGCTGATTTTTTTTTTCATGTGTGCTTTCTTTGTCCATTAGTGATCAGATGGTTTTTCTCCCAGTTTGCTTATACTATGAATTATATTGTTGATTTTCAAATTTCAGCCAACTCCTGGATGAGCTACAGGGATCATGGTGAAAAGTCCATTTTATATATTATTGAATTCTATTTGCTAAAAATCTGCATAGAACATCCCTCTTTGCTTGTAAGGGATAATTATATGCAGTTTTCTTTCTTTTTTATTATTTTAATGTATTTTTCTAGTGTTATTCAGTTAATGTTGACTTCATAAAATAACTTGGAAAATATTATCTCTTCTTTAATTTCATCAATGAGTTTTTATAAAATCAGTACTTTTTTCTTTAAGCATTTGGTAAAATTAACCAGTAATATTAACCATCACAGCTTAGAGTCCCTTATTAGAGATTTTTTTAGCTATGAATTCAATTTCTTTTCTTTTCTTTTTGTGGTACTGGGCAAGGAATCCAGGGGCTTTCTACCTCTGGGATATACCACCAGCCCTATTTTTATTTAGAAACAGGGTCTCTCTAAGTTGCTAAGAGCCTCACTAAGTTGTTGAGGCTGTCCTTGAACCTACGATCCTCCTGTCTCAGCCTTTCCAGTACTGGGAGTAGAGGCATGTACCACCATGCCCAGGTGAATTCAATTTCTTTAAAGGACATAGAAATATAATTTTTTTAGCTATCAATTCATTTCTCATATTATCAATTTTTTTCTTGCATGAGCTTTATGTCTTTCAAGGAATTTTCTATTTCATCTAAGGCATCAAAATATTTGGCCAAAAAAATTTCAGGATCTTTCCTTTTATCATTTTAATTTCTATAGAATCTCTAGGGTTGTTAATTTAATCATTCTTTTTATTAGTAATTTATGCCTTATGTCTTTTTTTCTGATTAGTCTGAGTAGCAGTTTATTAGCTTTATTAGTCTCAAAGAACAAGCTTTTGTTTCTATTGCTATTTTTTTGTACTGCTTTTCTGTCTTCTATTTTATTGATTTTCCCCTTGGATATTTGTTATTTTCTTTCCTATGTGTATTTTGGTTTTATTTCCTTGTCTTTTTCTAGTTTCTCAAAGTGGAATTTGAGGTCATTCACTTGAGATCGTCCCTCTTTTAATGAAAGAAAATAATTTCAGTGTTTGCCTTTGGTATTAACATGGAAAGTTGTTCCATGGTAGCAGCATGTAGGTCGTGCGATGGTGGGAGCCTTGTAGATCTTTTAGGATTGCTTCTCCTTTCCCTAGTCAAATAGGAAGTCTCTTCATCTGAGAATGAGGATGCTAAATGAAGCCAATTTAATGTACTCTGACCTGAATTCAACTTTGCTTAATATCAACATTGACAATCTCCACTTTATTTCCTCTTTTCCATTCTGTTGTTATATTTTTTTTATTTATGTATTTATTTTTTGCGGTACTGGGGATTGAACCCAGGGACGTTCTACCTCCGCGCTATACCCCTGGCCCTAATTTTTTATACTTTATTTTGAAACCGGGTCTCTCGAAGTTGCGGAGGGCCTCACTAAGTAGAGGGGGGGGGAGAGAGAGAGAGAGAGAGAGCGAGCTGAGGCTGGCCTCGAACCCGGATCCTCCGGTCTCTGCCTCCCAAAGTACTGGGATTACAAGCATGCACCACCATGCCCGGTTTGTTATATTTTTTTGTTTTTTACTTTTTATATTTTTAAAAATTATTTTAAATATACTTTTATTGGTGTATTTTAATCACATATTATAATGAATTTCAGAGTGGTAGGAACATAGATGCAAAAAGCACTTGGTCAGCTTTCCCCTTGCTCCCACCTCACTAACTCCCCTTCCCTGTACATGATACTGAGATTGGCACTGATAATTTTGTATATGTATATAATGTCAATGGAAGTGTTTCCTTCATTAATTCTCCATCCCCCCATCTTTCCCTAGACCTCCTCCATTGCTCCACTTGTTTTTTTTTTTCTCCTTCATCTGGAGTTCATCTTGTATCCCAACTTCTCTCTAGCTTCCACATATGAATGTGGTTTTTAATGTGAATCTCTAGTATTTTATTAAGAAGTTTTGCATCTATATTAATCAAGAATACTGGTCTGTAATTTTCTTTCCTTGAGGTATATTTGTTTGGTTCTGGTATCAAGGTGATACTGGCTTTGTTGAATGAGTTTGGAAGTATTTTGTCTCTTTCTACATCATGGAATAATTTGTGAATCATTTGGCTTAGTTCTTCTTTAAAGGTCTTATAGAATTCATCTAGCGATCTATCTGGTCTGGGACTTTTTTTTGTTGGAAGGCATTTTATTGCTGCTTCTATCTCTTTTGCTTTCTATTGATCTATTTAGGTTTTCTTTATGCTCTTGGTTCAATTTAGGTAGGCTGTGTGTATCTAGAAATTTTTAATTACTTCTAGTTTTTTTATTTTATTGTATAAAACATTTTCACAATAGTTTCTAATGATCCTCTGGATTTCCACACTGTTGGTAATGATGTCTCCTTTTTCATCTTTTATTTTAATAATTTGGGTCAATTCCTCTCTCTCTCTCTCTTTCGTTAAGTTGATCAAATGTTTTATTGATTCTTTGTGTTGTTTTTTATTCTCCATTTCATCGATTTCTGGTCTGATATTATTTACTGCCTTCTACTGATATTGTGGTTAATTTGTTTCTGTTTTGTGAGGGCCTTGAAAGGCATCATTAGGTTTTTTATTTGAAGTTTTTCTTTCTTTCTTTTTTTTAACATGCACACTCAGTGTTCTAAATTTTACTTTTAAAACCACCTTCATAGTGTCTAATAAAGTTTGATATATTGTGTCTTTATTTTAATTTGTTTCTAGGCATTTTTAAATTTATTACCTTATTTCTTCTATGATCCAGTTCTCTTTTATCATTCAATCTCCATGATTTTATGTAATTCCTCTCGATTTTCCTGTTGTTGATTTATATTTTTAGTCCATTACAATCTGAAAAGATGCAAAGAATTATGTCACTTTAAAAAATTTACTAATACTTGCTTTGTGGCCTACAATATGGTCTATTTTGGAGAAGGTTCCATGGGCAACTGAGAAGAATGTGAATGCAGCTGTTGTTTGGTGAAATATTCTGTAAATGTCTATCAGGTGCACTTGGTTTATAGTATTCTTTATGTCTGAAGAATCTTTACTGATCTTTTGTCTGGATGACCAATCTAATGGTGAGAGAGGTGTGTTGAAGTCTCCCAGTATTCTTGTATTGATGTCTGAGTCTTAATGTCAAATATTGTTTGTCTTATGTATGTGGGTGTGTCAATGTTTGGGATATAGTTATTTATCATCATTATATCTTTTTGTAGGATGGTTTCCTTTATCAGAAAGAGTGATCATCTTTGTTGCTTCTGATTAATTTTGTCAGATATGAAGGTAGCTACCACTGCTTGCTTTCAGTCTCCATTTGCATGGAATATCTTTTCCCATCCTTTTACCTTTAGCCTTTGTCTACAAGGAGTTCCTTATAAACAGCATATATTTGGATTTTTTTGGTACTAGGTATCGAACCCAGAGTCATTCTGCCTCTGAGCTATACCCCTAACTCTTTTTTATTTTTTGTTTTGAAACAGGGTCTTGCTAAGTTTCTGAGGCTGGCCTTGAACCTGTGATCCATCTGTTTCAGTTTCTGGAGTACTGGGATTATAGGAATATGCCACTGTGCTTCATTCTATTTTTATTTTTATTTATTTTTAAATACTATTATTGGTACATTATAATCTCACATCATAATGTAGTTCATAGAGATAGTGACATACATGCACACAGTACTTGGTGAGCTTTCCCTCAGCTCCCTCCTCACTCCCCTCTTCCCCATACAGGATATTGAGATTGACATTGGTATTCCCACATATGTACATAATGCCAATGGAAGTGTTTCCTTCATTAATTCTTCCTCCCCCTACCCTCCCCAATACCACCTCCCTCGATCCACTGGGGTTTCTCCTCCATTATCTAAAGACCCTCTTGTATCTCAATTACCCCCCCAGCTTCCACATATGAGAGAAAAACATATGACCCTTCTCTTTCTGTAACTGGCTAATCTCACTTAGCATAATATTCTCTAGTTCCATCCATTTTTCCTACAAATGACATAATTTTGTTCTTTATTGCTGAGAAGAATTCCATTGTGTGTATATCCCGTTATTTTGTAATCCATTCATCTGTTGATGGACACCTAGGTTGCTTCCATAATTTGGCTATTGTGGATTGTGTTGTTATAAACATGGATATGCATGTACAACTATAGTATTCTGATTTCAGTCTCTTTGGAACAATACCCAGGAGTGGTGTAGCTGGATCATATGGTGGGTCATTCCCAGTTTTCTGAGGAATCGCCACACTGATCTCCATAGTGGCTGCACTAATTTGCAATCCCATCAACAGTGTATACAGTTTGGATTTTGAGTTTTAAAACTATTTTGCCAGTCTATGTCATTTAATTGGAGAGAGTTGATACCATTTACATTAAGTGCTATTATAGAGAGGTGATTTTGATTTCCTAGGACTGACTGAAATAGCAGTCCTCCAGGCAAACTTGAATAGAAAATTTTCTTAGTACAAGCAGGACAGCAAAATAGGGGAAAAGAGCAGCATAGGTTTTTCTTTTTTTTCTTTTGGGGGCTTTTCTGGAGGGATGAAATGGTCTTGTTGACAAAAAGGGTATAATTTTAAACAGGACTAAGAGTAAGGCTCATACCCAAGTTATCTTGGTTTCCTGACATTATATTTCTTCCCAGCAGCAGAGCTGGGTCTCTGGTATAACTAAGGAGGAATGAGAGAAATGGAGGTCACCTCAGAAGCAGGCTAAGTCTTAAGCAAAAAAGTGTTCAAGGGGCTGTCCTGATATGCCATGAATGGTTACTTTACAAGAGGATCTTGGACCAGGGGAGAAAGGCAGCATGGAGAATCTGGTGCCCATGTCCAATAAGGACCAGACTAACTGTGATCCCACCTAGGTTTGTCAAAGGCTTTTCAGTTCTGACCCTGGTGGTGGGAGCCTAGAGAGGTGGCCCTGGGGCCCATCATATGGGACTTGGGTCTGAAGACAACAGGTCCTTCTGGACATGGGGGCACTCAGACTTCCAGTGCCCCCCCTTACACCATGGGTAGGGTTTTGAGGGGCATTTGCAGCCTCATTGCTGAGGACATTCACACTTGAAATGTCACGGCTTCCCACACCGAAAGCAGACCTGAGCCTGGGCTCCTGTGGGATTGGAGCCCATATGCATAGAAGCCAGGATTTTTCTGTGGTGTTTCTCCTTCTGTTTTCCCTTTTCCAAATCCCTGTTATAATACACTGAGTTGGCGGCCTGTATTAATTGATCTAAAGTAGATTTTTGGGTATCTGACATCCGTTTTTGGAGTTTTCTCCTTATATCATGTGCAGATTTGGTCAGAAATTTATCTCTAAGGATGGCCTCCCTTTCTATTGATTCTGGGATCAGATTAGTGAATGTAACCATGACTTCCTTAAGTCTTTCCAGGAATATCATTGGGTACATTTGGGCCTTGATGTATGGCTGCCAAATGCCCATAAATGAGGGGTTTAACTTTAGCCTTTCTCAGTCCTTCTAGTATACAATATAAATAATAATTGTTGCCCACCTCCTGGGTACACTGATAAACCTGCTTCCTCTCCAAGGATGTTAGGCTTTGGTCTAGAAGAAGCTGTATGTCTCTCTAAGTGAGGTCATATAAGAAGGTCAGTAATTCAAAGGCCTGCACATATTGGTCAGGGTTGGTTGTGCAACTATCTGGGTCTTTTCTGATCTTCTTAAACTCGGCCTGTGAGAATTGTTTATGAGTAATCTTGGGACCATAGTCTCCTCCTACTACTGCAACAAGAGGAAACATTCCCATGGGTGTCAGGAGAGGCTCTTTAGATGCTGTGGCTCTTACAGTGTTGTCATCTTGTTTTGCTGGGGTCAGTAGCTGGGATCCCATCAATGGAAAAGAGAGTGTACTTATGCCTTGCCTGTGCCTCTAGTTCCCCCTCTCTTTGTCTGGGTGGGGTCCCATATATATCCTAGGTATCGTTGGTGTCTCCAACTACCAAAACACTATAATTCCCCAAATACTCATTACAGCCACATATGGATGGTGGCTATTAGTCAGACTTTTGAGCCATAAGCCATCCTCCCTGTTGCAATCCCTCCTCCTTTTCTTTCTCAGGATTACTCACATCTCTGTCTGGCAGGGCTAAAGACCTCGGGTCCCTAACCAGGCAATGATGGTCATCCATGGATGGTCTTTCCCCAGTTCAAGTTCTCATAGAACTTTCAAAAGAGTGTCCCATTTTAGACTAGGGCAAAATGGATGGGCACTTACCGGGGAGCCTCACAAGACCGGGATGGGTTTCCCTGGAACCTCACTATAAGCCGTGGCACTGGCTTAGTCCCACTTACATGTCAATAGGCAGCGAGAGCCATTATCCTATAAGGTGTAAGACTCTGGTTCGCTTACTGGCTGCCACTGGGAGAGGTCTACCTTACACTAGGTATAGGGGCGATACTCCTCCCCTGGAGGGTCGGCTGTAGCTATGCCTTGGCAGCAGGGGGACCTCCACAGTCATGAAAATCCTCACAGTGCTGGATCCCCAGTCATCCACAAGTTTTCAATCCTGTTCAGGGGGAATCACTGACCTTGCAAGATGCGGTGGTGTTAGACTACCCACAAGAAGAAGCCTTTGTCGTGTCCCACATTGGGCGCCAAAACTGTTATGGTTTTGGATGTACCGGGGGTCCTTTTCTTAGCTCAATATAGAAATAAAGAGCCAGAAAACCTGAATGTGCTGCTAAAGTAGAATTTATTGCAAAGTGACAGGACAAGCACCACATCAAGGTTTATATCTAAGTTCTATTTCCTAATCTCGTGAGAGCCAGCAGTTAGAGCTGGCCAGGCCCATCACAACAGGGTATGTCTTCATCAGCAACCCTAGTTGAGCTTCAAAGGGTCTTTTTTTTGTCTCAGTCACTGTGACTGGAATAGTATGATGTGGGGAGGTTCTTCTTTGATTTTGTTCAATTGGGGTCTGAATATCTCCTGTACATGAACGTCCATCTCATTTTTCAAGTTTGGATAATTCTCTAATACTGTTTCTCTGAAGGGAACTTCTGCAGTCCCAATTACCCTTAGGTTTGGTCTCTTGATGTTCTTACCAATTTCTTGAATGTTCTAAGTCATGGATTTTCATTGTCTTTTCTATATTATTAACTGACTGTCAAATTTAAATGCACTGTCTTCTAATATTGAGACTCTGCTTTCTATGTGCTCTAGTTTGTTGATCTTTTCAATAAAAAATTTTGTTTGATTATTTCAATTTCTTTACTCTCATGTTCTTTTATAACCTGTATACCCTCTTATTTCATTCTTATATTCTTTGATTATATTAATAATAAAAATTCTGAATTATTGTGGCATTTTCTCCACCTATATATCTATGACTTCCATTGTCATGGAATTATGAGAATTTATTGTCTTGTTGGCTCTCTTCTCATGTTTTTGGGTTCTTAGATTTGTGCCTCTGTTGTATTGGTTTCCTCTTTCTCTTTATGTGAGAGTCTGACATCCAATAGTTATTTCTTTATAATGGATCTTGGGCTGGGGTATATATTAGCTTCAAAGCTTCTGTCCCATTTAATCAGGATTATTTAAGTATTGCCCCCAGTACCTCTTTAATAGGTTATAGTATCTTTGCTTGTGCCCCGTGGATTTTTATTTTTCATTTTTGCACTATACCACTTGGGCCACTTCCACTGGCTTTCTGTTCTTGTTTTGCCTTGCAATTTTCATCTGTTTTGCTTGGGAGTACACCCATGGTACTCTTCACATATTTCCTGGCTTTCAGGGTGCCTGGTGTTTGCCCTATAGCTCTTCCAGCACCCATGCACCAGAGCAACCTAGGCCTCCTGAGCATAGGAGAGGGAGTTCAGAGAGCTTAATAGAAGTTTCTTAAAAAAATACAAACAAGTGCCCAATATCTGTGGATCAACATCATTAATCAACATCCTTAATCAACATCATTAATTGCTTTGAAATGCAAATGAAACCCCAATGAGATATTGCCTCAACTCTGTTAGAATGTCTAATATTTATAAAACAAAACAAAACAAAAAGCTGGCAAGGATGTGGAAAAAGGGGAAGTCATTACACTAGTGCAATGTGCACTAGTGTAGCCATTATGGAAAACACTATGAATGTACCTTAAAAAGCTAAAAAGTAGAATGACCTTACAATTCAGGAATCTTAATACTGTATATATAGCTAAAATAAATGAAATCAGCTTGGGAAAGAAAAACCTGCACTCCCATTTATTGTAGTACAATTTTTAATAGCTTAGATATGGAGTCAAATAAATATTCATCAGTGGATGACCAGATAAAGAAAATGTGATATATATACACAATGGAATATTATTTTTCATAAAAAGCATGAAATCCTATCCTATCATTTGCAACATCATGGATGAATCTGAAATTCATCATGTTAAGTGAAATAAGTCAGGCACGGAAATACAAAACCACATGATCTCACTCATATGTAGAATCTAAAAAAGTTGATCTAATGGAAGTTGAGAATCAAATAGTAGTTACCAGAAACTGACCAGGTATGGGTGAAGGGGAGGGAAAGAAGTTTGTCAATAGTATAGTATGCTGTTACAGTTAGATATGTGGCATAATTTCTCCTACCATATACAATAACAAACTCAAAATTGATTAAAGGCTTACATATAAAAATTGAAACTGTAACAATAGAATAGGGGAAAAGGCCCATGGCATTGGTCTGGATTAATTTTTTGTATATGAACCTCGAAGCAAAGGCAACAAAGCAAAACTGGAAAATAACTCGAAGACTTCAAACACAAAGTAATGATAAGGAGATTGAAATGTTAATTATCCTGATTTGGTTAGTGTATACTGTATACGCATATTAAAATATCACACTGCATTCCATAAATATGTAAGATTATTATACATTAACCAAATTTCAAAATTATATTAAAGGAGATAAAAATACTTCTCTGTTCATTACAGCACTGTTCACAATAGCTAAGATGTGGAATCAATATCAATCTCAGTGTTCATCAGTAGTTGAACGGATAAACAAATGTGGTGTATTTATGCAACGGAATACTGTTCAGCCCTAAAAAAAAAGTAGATGCTGTCATTTATTTGCAACAGCATGAATGACTTGATTTGGAGAACATGTTCAATTAGATAAGTTAAACAACAACAACAAAAAAAGACAAATCTTGCATGAGCTCATGCAATATTTGAATCTAAATAGGTCAAACTAGAAGGGAGTAGTATGCCAGTTACTAGACACTGAAGGTTGGGATCAGGCATGGAAAGATATTAGTCAAAGGGTACAAAGTTTTGGATCAACAGGAAGAATAAGTTTATGAGATCAATTGCACAACAGTGTGATCATACTTACTAATATTATATTTCAAAATACATTTAAGAATAGAGTGATGAATATGTTAACTGCTTGGTTTAACCACTTCATATTATATACACAAATAAGAACATCACATTGTATCCCATAAATGTATGATTCATTTTGTCAAAAATAATATTAATAAAAATTAAAAATAAATTTAAAATAAATAAAATTAACCATGGTGTAGGTCTGTCTTGTTGTTTGCATGTAATCTCTACTAACACTGAATCTTTGTGGCTGCCCAGACAGGCTTATACCCAAGTCATCCTTAATTTCCATTTGGAAAATGTATGGAAAACAGTTTTACTCAAGTCTGTCTCTTTGAATTACCATAATTTTGGTGGTAAAATAATTTAACCAGAAAATAAAAATGAACTCCACAGGATTACAAAAGTAATGTTTAGTTCATTAATTAGTTAGAAACATTCCATCAGTTAGAACCATTTCTCAGCTCTCCCATCTAATGTGAGACCTGAATAAGAACTGAGCTTAGAGCCCATTAGATGTCACCTTCCTAGGAAAAAGGATATCAACATAAGAAGTGGTGAAAAATCTGCAGTTCATAGAGCATTAGCAACAAGCCCCAGACCACATTGTTGGTACAAGACAAATTGGCCAAAGAGTTTGTCAAAGTTTTTGTTCTAAAGAGCAATGCTTTACTGCCACCTTATGGGGAAATAGGACTTGTTACAAGTCCTGCAAGAGTTCATTATGGCTGAAGTTGCTCTTTAGAGTGTCTGTAGCAGACCAAGTAAAATGTCTTCTAAGTTACACTAAGGTGTTAGGTTGTATTATAACTCACAAAGGAGAGGAATATTTGTGTTAAGTTGTTAGGTTGTATTAGGTTGTATTATAACTCACAAAGGAGAGGAATATTTGTGTTAGGTTGTTAGGTTGTATTAGGTTGTATTATAACTCACAAAGGAGAGGTCATATTTGAATGATTATAGAATGGAGACAGAATTATGATTAGGAGAATAGAATGGAGGCTGAGGTTAAGGTGAATATCAAAATAACCTATTGAAACATGATTACTTAGATTAAATAAATGCTTGTGGGTTTAATTAACTTACGATGACATAAGGAATATATAAAAATTATATATTAAAATTGAGTTTGGTAAGAAAGGACTTAGAGTAATGGCATTAACTATAATTACATCAAAACACATGTAGGAACATATTTAGAAAGAAATAAAACAGGACCATATTGGATAAATGGGCATTAAAGATTCCATGAGCCAATGAAATTAAGATGTCCAGTATCTGATGGTAAGAAGATGGTTAAGGTCTCATGATGTGGATAGATGAGTTATGTAGGAAATGGAGTAATTAAAGATGTGGGTGGGATTGTCAAGGAGAGGAGTAGAATGAGTAAGGAAATAGCAATGAGAAAAAGCTGAAACTTATCACTATTGATAAGGGGATTAAAAATAAGGGGGATCAAATAAGGTACTAAAGAGGGAAGCTACCATCTTCTTAGCATCATCTAAATTGAAGGAGTGAGAAAGAGAGAGGAAGAGAGAGAGAGAGAGAGAGAGAGAGAGAGAGAGAGAGAGAAAGAGAGAAAGAAACCAGGAAGTGACTAGCAAAGGTCAGACAGTGGAGGGAGAACTACTTTTGTATTGGCAGTGGTAAGAAAGACTTAGAGTAATGACATTAGCTCTAATTACATCAAAACACATGTAGGAACATATTTAGAAAGAAATAAAACAGTACTGAATGTGGAAATTATCTGTAGGAATGGCACTAGAAGAAGGAGGAATTCTTGCATTTAGATATATGCTGGCCTCCTTTCCATCTTCAGAAATGTCTACAATAAAATGATAGAAGAATATTATAGAACCTTTTTCTGTTACAGGTATTATATTTAAATAAGTGCCTTATTATGTACTAAAATGATTTGTATTATTAAAAGTATAATCTCGCTCTTTGGCATTTTTAGAAAAAAAGAGGAATGATGACATTGTATTCTAATGTAGACTTTAGAAAGCATCAGAGGAAAAAATGAGTAGAATGGCATAAAGATAAAGATGACTTACCCTTTCAGACACTGTGGTTTAAGAGAAGTCACTTATACCGTTCTACCTATAGCAACAAAGTCAAATACGGCTTTCAGAAAAGTCTGTTTATTATTTATTTGTTTGTTGTGCTGGGTATGGGGCCTCCAACATGGTAGGCAAGCACTCTACCACTGAGCTACATGCCCAGCTCAGAAAAGTCTATTTAGTAGGGAAAATGTTGAAGGCAGTGACTCAGTGAGAAGAGAGGTCTGTAGAAGGAACCCTCGGTTATCTTCTGCAGTCTCAGCAGGGGCAGAACTCTGTTACCAAGAATACATGCAAGGGGTACAAAGGAGGAATGAGGTACACAAGGAGAAATTATTTTCTTCCATATCCAAGACTATGCAGCTAGCATCTTCCATCATGGTAAAACTTAATTCTTCCACGAGATTTCCTAAAGGAAGAGTCACAATAAACATGTCATTAATAGGATGTCAGAGCTACAAAAACACTTAAAATTATCTTGCACGTAGAGGGGCTTGGTGGCGCATGCTTGTAATCCCAGTACTTGGGAGGCTGAGACAGGAGGATCATAGGTTCGTGGCCAGCCCCACCTACTTAGTGAGGCCCTCCACAACTTAGTGAGACCCTGTTTCAAAATAAAAAATAAAATAGGGCTGGAGGTGTAGCTCAGAGGTAGAATGCCCCTGGGTTCAATCCCCAGTACCGAAAGAAAAAATATCTTGCTCCCTTATTTTATATTTGAGGAAATTAAGATCCAAAATATAAGAGGAAGTTACTAGAGACAAAAGCCACGTGATTAGATTTCCTACCCAGTCAACTTTCCATGATTCAAAGCTGCCACTGAAGATTTGACATATGCCACAAGTTTTTGAAAATAAGCTGATTAATCAGGCCTGAGTTTGTGATGTGTGAGGCATATCAATCCTCAGTAATTCTGTCAATATTCTCACCCTTTGGCTGGATTACTTAGTGGGATGACCTGGGGTTTGCACATCCCTGTCGTTTTCCCCTGCAGAAAATTACAAAATGATCTTTGGGCTGAGGGCTCCAGTCTGAATCTGTAATAATTGTTTCTCTTGCACAATGCCCTGACCCATATAGGCATCAAAACTGAAGCAATTGTGATGTGAGGTTTCAGCCTCTAATCACTAAGTTGTGTCATGTAAATCCAAAAGTCTAAAGAATGAATCATAGATGGACTTAAACTCTGCAGTTACCTCATTCTAGTCTAGAGTTTCAGACACATAGGTGGTCGAAGATTTCTAAGAGAAAGCAAAATTACCCTTTGTCTTAATATCAAGGAATTTGGGGACTTGAAGGGATACATAAAAGCACCAAGTAGAAATCCACCAATTGGCAGATGGAAACATGAGTGCTCAGGAAGAGAAAGAAGCTGAGGGATGCTGTACAATGCATCTGCTTTCTCCTCCAGTGGACTTTCTACTACCACACACTCTTCTAGTAGGAGCTGGTTACTATCTGTGCAAAGAGGAGCAAATTCTTAGCTTTAAGGCTGAGGTACTGCATAGGAAGGGTAGATATCAATTGTTCTGGAAAAGCCTAAGCCATAGTTCTTATCCTTTCCCCCAGATAGTACTCACAAGCTCTCAATACACAAGATGCAGGGATTGGCATAGGTTACAGAATTGGTGCCGCAGATAGGTTGTTTGACGCCAGGGCAGGGGTCCACTGTTCCATTGAACCAACTCAAGTTTACTTTCTTATAAGGACATTTGATCTGAAATTGAGTTGAAAAGTGATTCAATTAGATCCATGCTCAGAATGGTACATCACCTTTGGACTTTATTAGGAAAATATAAGCACAGTCGGAACCATATTCCAGCCTCACAAAAGCTCTCACAGGCTCCATCCACAGGAAGCAATCAAAGTAGAATCTATGTGTTTTTCATTTGATAACAATATGATGTCCTTGTTGTCAGCACCCCCTTGGTAGTTGAAAACAGAGGTTTGCTGAACTGACGTGGGGGAAAAGGGTGTGGATAAATGAGTTTATCTGGGAAATTTATCTTCTCTTTCAATCTCCTTTATACCAAGACTATTATATCATAGAATATTCTTAGGGACATTCTATGCCAACTCAGCTAAGGAAAGCCAAGCCTAATAATTGGAAAATACATTTAAATAAAAACCATATGCCTTGATCTAAAATATTTATCAGATTTTATCCACTCTCCAAACCTTCAAATTACCTTCTAGCTTGAAGTTTTGAATTATGAGATCATTTGAAATAGCTCCCTGATTTTTTTAGGAAAAACTAAAAACAAAGGAAGAGACATGTCTCAACAGGGACTGGAAGCCAGGTGTAATTGCTTTCAGGGAAAGTTCTTCTTTGGACAATGCGGGTGTCACTGAGGAGTTGAAGGGTGACTTTGAGGTCAAGGAGTTTGAAGATGGCAGTCTCAGGGGCTGTGTAGGTGCCATAGATTGGCACAGGCAAAGCACCACAGATACTAGCTGTGAGCTCCTTCGGAGCAGGATTCATGGTGATGCCCAAGTCTATAAGTTCTTCAGAACCTGTCACACCCCTGGCAACTGTTGACACTCATAAACATTTTCCAGGAACTATGGAAGATTCATTAATGTATATATGACCAAATTTTGTCTTGGTTCCCAGCTTTAATCACTCTACTCTGGGCTCCTATGTTAGCAGTTTACCTACCACCTTCATGTGAATAGACCTGAAAGAATGTAGACAATTGTGCTGCAGTAAAATTCCAAAATAACAACTTATTTATTTATTGCTAGATGTTTAAATTCTATTTTATTTTTTTTTACTCAGTCCATCAGACAAACGTGTGACATCTCCACAGAATGATATAATAATATGAGGTGGTGACTGGTTTTCTGATATCAAAAGTCAGTTTTGAGTTTTTGTTTTTGGAGACTTTTCCAGTGGTCAGTTCAACAGTTCCATCTCCTCCACATAGTATAAAAATGCTATGAGAGAAACTGTCTCAATATTAATGTCTAGGGGAAGGCATGTAGTTCCAACTTAAACTCATCATCAAAATACTGCATCTTGGCCATAGTTTTTGATTCAGGGAAGGGTATGAGACTCGCGTTTGACCAACGGACTTACTGGAGAGATTTAATGAAGGCTTCTAGGGAAGACAAGTACCCTTTATATTCTCGGAGGGCTTCCAAGAAGTGAAGAGCATCATATCTTTCTTTTCAAAATAATATTTAAAAAAACTCCACAGATTAGAATCTCAGTCCTGGAAAGTCTAGTGGAAGATTACCTTAATAATTCCATGTGGTGGCCACCAATGTCGAGGGCCTGAAACTAGAAAATAGTTACAGAATCTAATTCCTGGTAAAGCATAGCTTAATCTGTTGTACAACAAAATAGTTCCAATTTATCAACAAGGAAGCTTGGAAACATTGAAAACATTATTTTATTTACACATGTATTCACTCATTTTAATAATGTGGAATAACACTTCTACTCCTGTGAATAATCAGCAGAGGTTTATATCAATGAATCATCACTCCCAGAAAGATTGCCATCCCAGAGTACCAAATAATTTTTTACTAACACTAATTATCCTGTAATAGAGAGGATTCAGGGCTGGTAGCCAATATAGGAAAGAAATAGAATATGCTGGAACTTTAATTGTGATTTTTTTGGCTAATTTTAAATATATTAAAAACCCAAAATTTCCAGTCCATGAGGCTAGACCTCCTATGGCTCCCTTGATTCCCTCTTCTCTAGAAGAGATCGTCCACTGGGATACAGGGGGAAGCCTTTTTACGAGTTCTGAACCTTTGAGATGTGCTCTGGTGCAGGCACGTTGCTAACCATGAGTACATGCTACCTCACTGAATTACCCAAGTCTCCTTGGCCCCATGAGTTAGGTCTCATTATCTGCATGTAATAGATGGGAAAACAAAGGTGTGTGACCATTGGCCTGGAGATTTTTGGACTAATCTCTATTATCTCTTTAAATATATACATAAAGTGATATGCATTGTATCCCTATATGTATTATATATGCACGTATATACATACATATATATACACATGTATCGTAATACATGTGTATATGTAAATAAAATATGTATAGGTAAACATGTATATCTATATTTATGGAGATATGTATTATATCTGTATATATATTATATATGCATGTATACACATATATAGCTATATGCATTTATCATGTGTGTGTGTTTGTGTGTGTGTGTGTGTGTGTGTATGTGTGTATGATCCACTTTAGACTTGGTTAATTCAAAGCATTCTCTTTTTTTGTGTGTGATACCGGGGATTGAACCCAGGGGCGTTCTACCTCTGTGCTACACCCCCGGCCCTATTTTTTTTTATACTTTATTTTGAAACCGAGTCTCACGAAGTTGCGGAGGGCCTCACTAAGTAGAGAGAAAGAGAGGGAGAGAGAGACAGGGAGAGAGAGAGAGAGAGAAAGAGAGAGAGAGAGAGAGAGCTGAGGCTGGCCACGAACCCGGATCCTCCGGTCTCCGCCTCCCAGAGTACTGGGATTACAAGCGCGCGCCACCACGCCCGGCCTCAAAGCATTCTTTTTCGATTACCATGTCCAAGCCCACAAATCAGTTCCTGCCAAGATCAGCCAAATTACTCACCAGAAGTTAATACAGAATGTATCACCATAAAGAACAGCGGTGAGCACAGCACTGCAAAAGGTTTGACCATTTTTCCTCCTGGTGCGTTGTCGGAATGATGTTCTGAGAAATTGTCTCAGGGTGTTGCCCTTTGATACAATCGCCAAAGTAGAGATGATCAGAATTTTAAAACTACTGAAATAAATAGCCATCTTCAGTTAGGCATTCTATCTGTTGTACACTACATTTAAAAAACCTATCCCACCCTTCCTCAAGAACAGTATTTAGGAAAAGTAAAACCTTGATTAGCCATAATAAAGTCTAAAAGTATAGAGCTCAGTGGAAGACCTGTGACTACTTTGAAATAGAAGTAAATCAGAAGTTACTCTGTGTGTATAACTGCATTATTTTAGTGTGGATGTATTTTAGATGTGTTGAGAAGGCAATTCCTTACCACCTGAAGTTTCACCCACATTCATTTTTTTGAGAGGATACATAGAAAAATGGGGATACTATAGGCTTCTAGACCACACGATTGCCTCAATAGAGGGAACAGGTCTGTATTTGCTCATGAAGCAGAGAATGGCTCTTTGTACCATGACACAATTTCTAATGTTGCATCCAAGCTCAGCTGTGTTGAGAATCTTCTGACTTGGGATATTAGATTCTTTTGGGGCATTCTCAGACTGTAGAGGGACATCTCATGGAAGCCCAAATCTATTTTAATTCAGACACAGAAAGTGAATAGTCTGAGCAAATCTTCCCTTGGGATCGACTTCTCTTGTAGCAGCATTTCTCAGACAATGCTTCTACAGTCTCCAGGGCTTGACCAAGGTGCTTTAACTCTCTCTATTCCTAATCTTGCAACAGTGACCAGTCCTTTCTATGTCCTGGATATCTTTATCTCTGCTCTGCAGCACATCAGTAGTAACTTATATAAACTTGTTGCTGATATTCTACTGTGGGTCATGTGCTATTTGAGACATTACAGTGTCTCCAGCGTACTGCACTCCCCAGGATGATTGGAAGGTTTCGGCACAATGTCAAGGGCTGCCTACTCTGCCTGCTCCCAGACAATCTGTGACACCTTGATTTTGCTAAGCACACCCACATCTCATCCAGAAATCTTCTCTAGATTCCCCCAGGAAAGGAGCTGCAACAGAAGTCAGAGGTCTAAAGCACCATGCCAGAAGTCCCCTCTTCCCATCCCCCATGCCACAGTTGACCCACCTTGGAAAGGAGAGAAGAGCCAGAGGAATGCAATGTGCCCTATGTGGCGGGTGCTGCTTCCTTATATGTATGTGTCGGGGCCTCAGGAGAGGACTGGGTAGCTGTTTAGGAGAGAGAAGCACTGGGGCATCGTGTGCTGGTCTGAGCAGGCCCTGGGAGGCCCACTGTTCAGATTGAGTCAAGATCAAACCTTAGCAGGGGGTGCTGAGGAAGAGGGGGGGTAAGAACGGGTCACTGGAAAGGGCAGTCCTTGGCAGTCAACTCAGGAGAGGCAACAGTGTGAAGAAGCCCAGAGAAAATCACGACATGTTCTACAGCAGTAACTAGTCATTTGGGCCCGAATGGAAAATGTGTGGAAATACCTGGAGGACAGAAAGCTGGAACAGGAACTTGCAGTGATGCACTGAGATCCATGGGTGCCATTACCGCAGGTGCAGATTTGTCCCTGTAGCAATCCTGACCCTTTGCAGTTTTAACAGGGAAGATACACATCATAGCTGAGTTTCTCCTCTTACCTGAACTTCCTGCCTCTGCCTTCCTGTCTGTAAAGACCAGTTTTTCATTTGTAATGGAAATATATGTTCACTTGGAAAAATAGAAAAATAAAAAGACACACAGTCTCACAAATCAAATATAAATAAAACAAATATTGAAACAAATAGTGAATTCTATTTTTCCAATTAAAACATATACGTATATATAGTATGGGAGGGAGAAGGGGGAGCTGGCTGGGATGTGGAAGGAAATACACAAAGTGCTGTGTGCGTGTATGTTTGTATCACTTTGAGTGTCACTATGGTATATAATTACAATGCACTAATAAAAGTATAAAAATTCAAAGTGTTGCTCAAATACAGTAAAGCCAATATAAATAGCCTCAAACACATGTACATACATAGATGCATATATATAGTTTTTATTGCAGTATTCAAATTTTTGTAGGATATATTGTTTCCCCTTTTTTCATTTAGAAATATATATTTTCTTGTTGTCAAATAGTCATACAGAATGTGAATTTAGATGCCTGATGTCATATTCTATCACATATACAAATTATAATTATTTACATATATATACATACTCACACACACACACACACACACACACACACTTTTAGTGGTGCATTTTAGTCTTACATCATAATATAGCTTAGAGAGATAGTGACATACATGCACACAGCATTTGGTGAGCTGCCCCGTCCTCCTTTCCGCTCCCTCCTCTTCCCCATGCATGACACTGAGGTTGGCATTGGTAATTTCAAATATGTACATACTGTCAATGAAAGTATTTCCTTCATTAGTTCCCCCTCCTGTCCCCTCACTATCCTCCCCTAGACCCCTTTCATCGCTCCACTGGGTTTTCCTTTCTCTGGAGTCCCTCCTGTATTCCGATTTCTCCCTAGCTTTCACATCTGAGAGAAAGCATCTGACCCTTCACTTTCTCTAAGTCTAATCTCACTTAATATAATATTCTCTAGATTCCCAAATAAAGAGATATTTCTTATCTCTTTGGGAATCATCACTACTTGTTTTTTATTTTCCTCTGCATTAGAAGACCAGTATTCAACCTTCTGTAATCCAAGCGTCAGCCTCCCTACTTTTCAGAAGTGATTTCTCTAGCATAAAATGGAAACTATTTTTTTACTTACTTCAGTCCCTAATGATCCATTCATTCACCATTCTTTGTCATTCTGAGATTCTGTCTGCACGATCTAGTCACTGTCTTTCTGGTCCCTGCTCTGTATCTCTTTGGTCCCAACCTGCAGGAGGATTATTCCAGATGCTGAGTGGAGACAGGGCATCCCCCCTTTACTGCCCTCACCCTTCATTGCCCTGAAACTTCCACCCCTGGCTGTATAGGTCATATGTTCTGTACTGAAATGGCAGAGAAAGGTAAATTTGCATGGATTAATTTGTATGTATATATGATAAAATAATGTGAACCTATCTTAAAATAAGAAATGTTAAAATTATGTAAAGGGAATTATCAAGAAGGAGGAATGTTAACATGCTATAACATAGAAATAGTTTCCTCAGAAATTAGAAGGAAATAACTAAGAAGTCCTTAAAGTGAGGCCCTGAAGGAAGTGCACCCAGTCTGACCTTCCTCTTCCCTCAGGTTTATGTCCCTTTTCAAAGAATTCCTTGTTCCTCTCCAGTTCTGTTTGGGACAACAAGTTCTGCCCATAATATTGTCGTGTGTGTGTGTGTGTGTGTGTGTGTGTGCTACTGGAGATTGAACCCAGAGGCATTCTACCTCTGAGCTCCACTCTCAGTCCTATTTTATTATTTTTTTTATTTTGAAAGAGCATCTTGATAAGTTACTGTGCACTGGGCTAGAACCTGCAATCCTTCTGTCCCAGCCTCCCAAGTACTGGGATTAGAGATGTGTGCCACCACACCTGGCTCTGCCCACAATATCTTATAGGATGTCTGAGCAAAAGGGCTTTGACAATCTACATTTTGATGAGGGTCCACACCTAATGCAGTGCACTCTCCTTTGTAACTCGGTCAATATGAGTTGAAGATGTCCCTGTTCTCCTTCCTGTTCTACCTGATGCACAGGTATGAGCACACATACACGCATCAGCATCCATACTTGCCACAATGAAGCATTAACTCTGAAACAGTAGAGTGGAAAAGTTCTTCAACTGCAGATTGCAAGCCTTTACTGGGATATAAAATTTATATTATACTACCAGTATTTTAAACAGTAAAGGGAAATAGAATAGAATAGAAATGATCATGGAACTTGAATTGTCTGTGTGTGTGTTTCAAGGTGATGAGCTAAAGCTTTTAATTTTTCCTGGTGGCTTGGGATTCAACCCAGGGTTGTTCTACCACTGCGCTATATCCCCAGCCCTTTTTATTTTGAAACAGGGTCTTGCTAAGTTATAACCCTGATGGCCTGGAACCTGCAATCCTCTTGTCTCAGCCTCTGAAGTACTGGGATTACAGGAGTGCACCACCCCACCTGGCTCTTTTTTTTTAAACTATGTGTTATGGTTAAATATAGAATGGCCCCTTGAAGAGCTCATAAATTGGTGTTTGGAGTTGATATAATCCAGTCTTGAGGGTTGTAATCCCAGCAGTGGATAAATCCATTATAATGGATTTACCTGGGTTTTACCCAGTAAACCGGAAGGGCGTGGCTGGAGGAGGGTCCCTGGGGTGCAGCCTTGGGGATTATATAAATGGTCCTTCCTCCCCCTGCTCCCTCTCCTCTCGCTTCCCGCCTCCATAATATGAACATAGCCCACGTGCTCTCCCTCTCTCCACTTCCTGCCGCCATGCCCTGAGATCCGTGATTCCCGGCCTCACATGGACTGAACCCAAAACCATAAGAAAATAAATCTTCTTTCCTCTAAGTTATGTCGACAATCTTTTGGATGATAACTGCAGAAATGCTGGCCCAAACACTATGGATCACAGTCAAGAAAGTTCAAAAGTCTACTAAACCTGTAGCCAAGGGAACAAAAATGTGCTATATATAAACTGTATACTCTTCAAGAAGAAAGATTGTTTTCATTCTTCAACTAAACCCTCAAGTGAGAAGACAAAAATTCACTACCTGAAAGATGCCTGCCTCTCTTAAACATAAAAGAAAATTATTTTCTTTCATGTTTTTAGAGGGGCTTCTTCAGGCATGCCAGAGTAAAACAAAACAAGCAAAATATCCTTCCATAAAAAATTATGTCAATTTTGGGGGGTCCTGGGGGTTGAACCCAGGGGCATTCTACCTCCAAACCACATCCCCAGCTCTATTTTATTTTTAATTTTGAATCAGAGTCTCACTAAGTTGCTAAGGGTCTTACTAAGTTTCTGAGGTGGGCCTCGAACCTGCAATCCTCCTATCTCAGTCTCCCAAGTACTGGCATTACAAGTGTGCACCATCACACCTAGCATCAGTTTTATTTTTAATGCATTTGAAAAGACCATGTTAGTGAGGACTTAAATTCTTAAGTAAGAATCCTTGTCCTCCCCAGCCTTCAAACTGAAGAATAAAAGGAAATACTCAGTTCATCTCTTCTCCTTTGTTTTAATTCTTTTTCCTTCTCTCCTAGCAGTCTCCATGTCTGCTTGCTTGGATTCCTCTATGTTGCTTAGCTTAAATAAAACTAATATCCATGAAGGCCAAATAGTGGGTGATAAATAACAATCACTGGAATTGAGTTTCAGTCTTTCTTTTTATTACTGCCTGTGGTATCATCAACCACTTGGCCATATATTTCTTCTCAATACATTTTTTCTTTGCATATATTAAAATCTTTTCTCATATCTGATAATGAAGCTATTTTTTTCTGGTAAGAAAATTTTTTACCTCCATACATTGCCATGAGTTAGTATCAGTACCTGATTGTCCCTAAACAATAAAACATTTTATTCTCAGGTGACAACCATATTTCTAAGGTCTTGGTCTATGAGCTCTTAATTGTAAAAACCTGATGTTGGACACATGAACATTTTGGATACTATTTTCTCTACTCTTGTATACACTTAAATTTTGTAGTAGTAAAATTCTTCATAATGCATATGTGATGATGTGAAGGACCAAGTAAACAATAGTAAAATTTCATTTATGAAACCATAATTTCTCACTGTGCAAAATTCGAAGACTCTGAAACATAAAGCCGGAGCTCTATTGAGTTTCTTTACTCTTGGAGACAGTCATTGTGTTCCACATTCTGTGGCCCCAGTGGCCCTGAAGCCTTAACTCACACATGCAAATCCTACTGCATCTCACGTTACCAAACAGTTCTGAAGCCTAATCAAATAAAAAAATTGCACATGACATTGCTATAAACAAGAATACTGAGGATGGTAAAGACTGGGCACTTTCAGTAAAGTTGCTCTACATTTGGGGCATCTTGACTTATGAAGGCAAAACAGCAGAGGAAGCCAAAGGGAAGGAAGATGAGGGGCAAGGAGATGCCAAGGGGAAGGAAAGGAGAATCCTAAAACCCCATCCCTGCAGACTGAAGACCCTCATCCAAAGCCTTTCACCAGGGATAGATAACAACTTCCTGATTACCCACCCTTGATTTCTTCTCACTGCAGAGATTTAGGAATTCCTAATTTCCCTTGAAATTCTCTTCTTAACCTTCTAATTAGCAGCAATGTTAGAATATAACCACATATATACCAGTATGTCCCAATTAAGGGCTATTAGTAAAGTTTCTGAAGTCTTCCTATGCTACACTTCAGTTCTTTTTCATAGGTTGGACAGATGCCTTATTTATGACTACATAGCCATTAATAACTTCTAGAAATATATTTTAAAACATTTTTCTATGAAAGTGAGAAATTACTGTAACATTTTACAGTAAGTATAAATACATATCTGCATATACTTATACATTTCTCATCATAAAATTGGGGAGGGATGAAATTCTTTATCTCAAGAGGAGAAGAGTTTACTGAATGCATAATGTGCATTTCTGAGTAAGATACAGTCATGTGTTTTTTCTGTGTTGTATGACCTGGACAGAACTGAGGATTTCTGGTTAAATTACTACTCCAGTTGCCTAATGTTGACTGTAAATATTTTTAATATATGAGTAATTTTGAAACAACAAAGAAAGCCAGAAAATAAGATAAACAAGAAGACCAAGAATCTAAAGAAATAGCCCATAAATATTCTGATGAAAATATGGGGCATAATAGAGTGTAAAAACATTCTTAGCATTGCAGTAAAGAAAAAGAAAATATGCCCAAATCCATATCTGGCACTTATAATATGTATGATTTTGTTTTAATGACTTCTCCTTTCAGAATATTAGGTTCTGCCCTTTAAAGACAGGATACGAAATAATAATAAGACCTGGTCAGTCTTTAACCTCTAAGTTTGTATTAGTGCATGAGCTTTCATGTCCTGAGAAATACTATTCTTAATAGCACTTGCTATTATACATGGCTGTACATTTTCAGAAGGACTTGAAAATGGGAGAAAAGAAGGAGAAAGCAGATGAGAAGGAAGAAGAGCTTGTTTCTGTGAATATTCCCTCTGTATCTCCTTCTTAGCTAAGATTGGGCATGTTTTATCACAATGAATCCTAAATGTTGCAAGGTTTGGTAGACACTTTATAGAGGCTTCTACCTCCTCAGGATGGTGTCAAGCACAAATCTCTTTCTTTAAATTCTGCCCCCTCCAAAAAAAATACAGGGAAAATATGAGATTTTCCCTCTTACAGTTTTTTCTTTTGGTATGGGGGATTGAACCCAGGGGCATTCAACCTCCAAACTACACCCTCAACCCTATTTTAATTTTTATTCTGAAACATATTCTCACTAAGTTGCTGAGAGCCTTGCTAAGTTGCTGAAGTTGGCCTCAAACCTGTGATCCTCCTGTCTCAGCCTCCCAAGTACTGGGACTACAGGTGTGTGTCACCATGCCCTGCATAGCCTCTTAAATTTTTAAGAGTACAGTATTATTAACTATAATTACATTTTACAGCAGATATCTAGAGCATTTTTTATCTCCAGTGATTGAAACTCTATACCCATTGAACAGCCTTTCCATTTTCTCCTCCCAAGTAGAATCATGCAGTATTTTCCCTTCTGTGTTTGGTTTATTTAGCTTATCACAATGTCCTCAAGGTGCATCTATGTTCTGGCATATGGAATTTTTATGTGCTAGTGTGTGGTGTGTGTGTGTGTGTGTGTGTGTGTGTGTGTGTGTGTGTTCATCTGTGTATGGACATGTAGGTTATTTTTCACCTCTTGGCTATTGTGAATAATACTGCACTGAGCAAGACAGTGCAGTTACCTCTGGGATCCTGGTTTTACTTCTTTTGAATATCTACCCAAAAGTTGAACTATGGATCATAGGGTAGTTCTATTTTTAGTGTTTTGAAGAATCTCTATTCTATTTCCACAGTGATTGCATTATATTACATTCCCATATACAGGACTCAAGGGCTCCAATTTCTGCACATTCCTGACATTTGTTGTTTGCTTTTCAGTAGTAACTATCCTAACAGTTTTGAGGGGATATCCCATTGTGGTTTTGATTTACATTTCCCTGATGATTAATGATGCTGAACACCTTCTTATATTCCTCTTGGCCATTTGTTTGCTACATTTCCTTTGACAAAATGTTGATTCAAGTCCTTAACCTATTTTTAATTTTTTTGCTATTGAGTTATAGGAATTCTTTGTATATTTTGGATATTAACCCCTTATCAGATTTGCAAATATTTTATTCCATTCTATAGGTTTCCTTTTCTTGTTATTGATCATTCCCTTTGTTGGACAGAGCTATTAGTTCGATGCATCCCACTAGATTATTTTTGGTTTAGTTGTTGTGTTTTTGGTGTCTTATCCAAGAAATTGTGGTAAGACCAATATCATGAAGTTCTCCCTCTGTTTTCTTCTAGTAGTTTTATAGTATCAGGTCTTACACTTAAGTCTTTAATTCATAAAGATAAGGAGCCAATTTTATTCTTCTGTGCGTACAAGTCAGGAAGAGTTTGAAGTTCATTGTGGGAACCAGAGAAGCTACTCATAGGTTTTTAAGCAATATACCTGACACCTATCTAAAATTGACTGTCTTTCTCTGTTTATTGCTCATGCTTGAAAAATGTTTTATAGTCACATTATCTAGATAGAACTTTCATTTCAATACTGAAAACAAAAAGGGATTCATGTGCCAGGAAAGTATCAGGGAAAGGATAAGGCAGCCTGTTTTGCTTCTTTTCTAAAAGATTGGGATATCATCTATCACAGATAAAGTCCACAGGGAGTGTTATTTGAGCACACATTGATAATCTATCTCAATAAAGTACAAGAGTCACCTTGGTCAAAGTCAACCAAGAAAGTCACAAAGCATAGTGGAAAGAGAATAATGTATTAGTTTGCTCAGGCTTCCATAACAAAATACCACAGTTGGGTGGCTTAAACAACAGGATACACTTTCTTATACTTATGGATGTGTAAAGTCTGAGATCAGGGAGACAAAATATTCATATTTTGGTGAGGGTTCTTTCTGATTTGTAGATAGCTTCAGTCTCCTCACATGGATATAGATAGATAGATAGAGAGGTCTGGTGTCTCTTTCACTTTCTCATAAGGAAACCAATAATATCAAACTAGGGCCTCACTCATTTAGCCTTAATTACTTCTTTCATGTCCCTTTTTCTAAATATAGTCACATTGGGGGTTAGAGTTTCAACCTGTGAATTTTGACATAACACAATTCAGTCTATAACATCAGATTGGGATTCAAATCTAAGTCTTGCTATGTGTTTTTCTCAGTTTCAAGTACCTATTCAGTATTTGTGTCAACTTTTATTTTTTCTAGTATCACTATCATTATAATCAAGTAAGGAGCATGCTTAATGTTTAAGGAATTGAAGGGTGCAACGAGAAAACAAATTACAAAGATGAAGGACAAGAGACAGATGTTTGTCCATTAACAACTTGGTCTATACCAAGGAAACTACATCCCACCATTTATTTCTATAACTACAAGTTGTATATCTCTTATTCAAAATGCTAGGAAGTTTTTTGTATTTAAATTTTTTGGGGGGGATTTTGGAATACTTGCATATAGATTGATAGATAGAGAGATAGATAGATAGATAGCTTGAGGTTAGATCTTAATCCTAAACACAGATGGCATTTTATATTTTTTTGCTAGCTGGTGTATCAAAAAAGAAATAAACTTTCAGCCTTTTGAAATCCCAAGTAATATGTTCATCCCATTCATACTCATAGCCCTGATCCTTGAGCCTCACTCCACCCTCAACTTTACTTTCCTTCATCCCCCACCTCCTGCATCCCTAACTCTTCATCCCCACTTCTTTCCTGACCCTGACCCCTGAAGTCCCTGGTCTCTTCCCATCCCTGTGTCTATCCCATTCCAGACCACCATTTCCTTCACCCTACTCTGTTCCTGAGCTACACTCTTTCCCTGGCACATAGGATGATTATGGAGAGTTGGTGAAAGTCTTCAGGATGGCACAAAAAAAGTTTTTATGCATATTATATAATAATATAAATGAGAAAAATACAGAGCATTTCGTGTTTAGATATCAAAAAAATATCCAAAATGGCATGACAAAATATCTGTTCCTCAAAAAAGTTTGTCTTAGTCATAAAACTTTTCTAGAAACTAGAAAAATCTAGGAAATCTAGAAACTAGAAAAGGGTTCTAGATTTCCTAGATGAGAACAGGAAGGAGGTACAACCCCCTATGACATAGAATCTCTAAAACCATCCTACACAGCGCAGAACTGCTAATGAAAATGGTTCCCACAGTGTTTTCTCATCTTTACCTCTGTAATGACCCTATATTTTTCAAGCACTAAAATAATTAACAATTCTTCTTTATTTCTAATGATAATGTAGAAAAACACATCATAGGGATTGATTTTTATTAATCTATAAAGAATAAAGATCATAAGATCCTATTATAATTGGCTTAGTGGAGACCCTTTTTTTTTTTTTTTGCGGTACAGGGGATTGAACCCAGAGGGGTTCTACCTCCAAGCTACACCCCCAGCCCTATTTTTATACTTTTTATTTTGAAACCGGGTCTCACGAAGTTGCAGAGGGCCTCACTAAGTAGCTGAGGCTGGCCACGAACCTGGATCCTCTGGTCTCTGCCTCCCAAGTACTGGGATTACAAGCGTGCTCCACCATGCCCGGCGAGACCCTTTTTTTTAAGAGCAAAGGGAAAAATATAAAATTGGTCAGTCACCCAGGCACAGTGCTGTAGCTGAGAATGCCTTGGACCATGGTGGATTCTCCATATGCTCTCTTCCTCTGGAATAATTTCAGCAGCACCAGCCCAGAATCTTCAAGCAAACCAGGTGACTAGGTACTGTCACAGGAGACCATCAACAAGATTGTGAGAATTGACAAAGAGTTTCAGCATGGAGGCAGGAGTTTGTAAATGTTTCGTCCCATTCCTAAGTCTTGGTTCCTCCTTAGATTGCCTATGCCTGCTAGCTCATGGTAGACAGCATTGTCTATCTAATATGGTAACCTCCATCCACAGGTAACTATGGAGCTCTTGAAATGTGGCTGGTTCCAACTGAGATGTACTTAAAGTGTAAAGTGCACACCAATATCAGACTTAGTAAGTAAAAAGTTTATATTGTTACATGAATAACTTTGACGAATTGAGCTACATAAAATAAATTATTAGAATTAGTTTTACCCATTGTTTTTGTAGCTACTAGAAAATTTAAAATTGCATATGTGGCTCACACTGTTTCTGTTGGAGAAGGCTTCTCTGGAGACTTGCACATGTTGGCAAACATTGCCTTAATCTTTCCCAGACTATGGGTACAGAGACCTACCTGATGTAGGGCATTGCAAGAGGTAACATGATTGGATATGAGTAAAGATTAGCTTGTGTCATTGGATGGGGCCTACATAACAGACAGTTATGATATTCATGACTAGAAGCTAGACAGGAGAGCTGGCATTGTGATGGGTAACTTTAGACAGCTGTTGGCTGCCTAGGAGCCAATACCACCCCGTCAGTCTTCTAGGCACTTCTTCCCAACTTTGACAGCAACTTGAACACAAAAAAGAAGAAAATAAATATTCTTTGTCTACTGATGGATTTATTAGCAAGACAAAAGGGTAGATTTTATCCAGCTTCTGTAAAAAAAAGAAAGGGCTCCTACTATCTAGGAAGTGACAAAGAAATCCCAAAAAGGGTGTTCTGCTGAGTCTACGTTTATTAAACAGGCAGTTGGACAGACAACTTTGTGATCAGGGGACTTCCAGAGCACATATCAGATGGGGACTTCTGCACGCCCTCAGACCACAGAGTCTATGAGGAAAGAGATGGAAAAGACTGAAAATCAGCAAGTCCAATCCCAACAGCTCTGTATCGTTTTCTACAGTAAATAAGAAGAATTCTGAAGCAATCTTTGTATATACAGATGGTGAAGGTAGGCAGTTCAGAATTAGGGTATATTTTTTTTTCCTCATGATTTTCACCAATCCTTGAATCATTTGTCCTGGAAGAGAAGAGAGGAAGGTCAGATGTCAGAACTCAGGAACACCGCAGAGCTGTGTGCTGTATATTCCTAGCTACACCTCAGTGACCAAAATCCATCGATGCATGCATTCTGCCACAATTCCAACCTCCAGGTTATACAACCATAATACTCATCAGAACAATGCTGGGCCGTGCCCATCTGAATCACTTGTACCCAAGATTGCACCACTGAATCACGCAGAGGGAACTGAAATTTCACCCATGTTATAATTTTGTTATAACCTTTTGTTATAATGATCTGTTCCACCAACTAACCCATAAAAATGTCCTGTCATTAATAATGCCTGCTATGGAATTATTATAGTAGTACTTTCATATATCATATACATCTATGTTTATGGCAGCATAATATGCAAAAGTCAAATGATGGAATCAGCCTAGGTATCTATCAACAGATGAATGGATTATGAAATTATGGGGTACACACACAATGAAATTCTACTTAGCCCTTAAGAAGAACAAAATTATGTCATTTTCTGGAAAGTAGATGGAACTAGAGAATGTTATGCTAAGTGACATCAACAAGTCACAAAAAATGAAGGGTCATATGTTTTCCCTCATATGTGGAAGCTAGGGAGAAATTGAAATACAAAAGGGACTCCACACAAATGAGGAGAAACCCCCGTGGAGTGATGGAGGGGGCTCAGGGGAGAGAGGTAGGTGGAGGGAGGGAGATTTGATGAAGGAAACACTTCCATTGATAAGATATACATATACAAAATTACTAACCATTTATGGGGGGTGAGGAAGGAGTGGGGTTGGAACCAGGGAAAGTACCAAGTGCTGTGTGCACGTGTGTCTCCATCACTCTGAACTTCATTATGATGCATGATCACAATGCACAATATTTTTAATTAAAAAAATGCCTGCTATGAAACTCTAGTGGAAGAAAACACCCAGAAATCAAAGAAACCAACTTCTTTACAAAACCTTGTGTGCTGATCCCCTGGCAAGGATCTTCATTCTTTGAAGAAATATATATTGTCAATATAACCTTAAGGAAAGTAGTTTTTGTCAAGTCACCTACAAAGGACACAACACAGGGAGATGTGGTCTAAGATTGGCTTATCGTTCTCACATTAACATTATTTTGACCTCTTTGTTCTGTGATAAGTGAAATATGAAAACAGCATATTCTGTCAATAAAATAGGAAGCAAACCACTAAGAATTTATGGGAAATAAGTTAGCAAATAATATGGAAACTAGAATCTGGGTGCAGTTGCACAGCCTATAATCCCAGTACTTGGAAAGCCTAGACAGGAGGATCGCAGGTTCAAGGCCAGCTCAGGTTAGTGAGACCCTGTTTCAAACTAAAAAATAATTTTTTATGAAGGGCTGGAGGAGTAGCTCAGAGGTAGAATGTCCCTGGGTTAAACCTCTACATTAAAAAAAAAAAGGAAAGGAAAGCCAGGTGTGGTGGTGCATGCCTGTGATCCTAGTACTTGGGAAGGTGAGACAGGAGGATCACAGGTTCTAGGCCAGCCTCAGCAACTTAGCAAGGTCCCTCAGCAACTTAGCAAGATCCTGTTTCAAAATAAAAAAATAAAATAGGGCTGGGGAGGGGGGTAGCTTGGAGGTAGAATGCCTATGGGCTCAACCTCCAGTAGCAAAAAAAAAAGGGGGGGACTAGAGCAAAAGTTTATACCCTTTCTTTTTGGATAAATAAAGACCCGGAGCAGGTAACTGCCTGTTGAGTTTGTATGAGAAGCAACGGAGGTTTCTCAGTTCTCAGGCTACTCTCTCTTAGCTTATACCTTTGGCACTCCCAATTTTCCATATTAAAGCAATGGGACTTCATCTAGTGTTGCTTGATTAAGACTTCCAAATCTAACAGAAAATTTTCAATATCATTATTGCTAAAGTTTTTTGTGGCAGTAGAATGGAATAGAGACATTGTGAATAATAAATAATTTTGTTAAATATAATTTACTAGAATAGTATTTTATTAGATACAAATATTAAATATACTTTATTATCATTTAATCAAACTAGTTTACTGATTAAAATTAAATAAGCACTGTGCCAGGGTCTATTGTTCTAAGTTAATACTTTGACTCTAAATTCATAGTTTGGTCTTATGTATAATAATAACAGTGATAATAATAATAAAAGATGCCATTATTTTTTCAGATATTGTACCAAGTGTCTTAAAATCAGTGTTTACTGAATATTTTCAATAATTGTTGAGACCTTTGGTTTAGAGTACTTATGTGTGTGATTCGTGAAAAGTCTCATATATGAAGAATTTCAAAAACCAGCATTTGAACCCATATTTGTCATATAACAAAACATTTTCTCTGATTTGAAAGTTTCTGTTTTTCCAAGTTACATATCATCTTGCCTGAGGAAGAGACTCCTCAAATATTGGCACCAGAGAGACTATCAGAAACAATAATGTGTGTTGAAATATCCTTATAGGGTTTTGAAAGAGTTCTACCTCCGTGCTACACCCCCTGCCCTATTTTTTATACTTTGAAACCGGTCTCACGAAGTTTTTATACTTTGAAACCGGTCTCACGAAGTAGAGAGAGAGAGAGAGAGAGAGCTGAGGCTGGCCACAAACCCAGATCCTCTGGTCTCCGCCTCCCAAAGTACTGGGATTACAAGTGTGTGCTACCACACCTGGCGCTCTATCTGACCTCTGTTGGTCTTGCTCTCATCTCTTTTTTTTGGGGGGGGGATTGGGTATTGCTGCATCTCCAGCCCCATTTTATTTTTGTTTTGAAATAGGGTCTCTTTAGGTTGCTGAGAGTCTCTCTAGGTTGCTGAGGCTCTCCTTAAACCTGTGATTCCCCTGTCTCAGCCTCTCAAGTACTGAGTTTACAGGCTTGTGCCACCACGCCCCGCTTGGTCTCATCTTTTTATTATAGATTCCAGAGAATAAAGCCTACCCTGCAAAAAGTAATGTTAGAAACATTGCTCATAAAAATCTATTAGAGTCCAGTAAACAATTTAAAATGCAAACCGCTATATTATTATCCCACACATATTTCAGTAATTATTGAACTATCTTCACTGTAAAAATGTGACTAATTCTGAGGTCACCTGACTTCGTATCAATTTTCTGGCCTGAGGAATTTCCAGCACCCAGTGCAAGAGGACAGAAGGAGAACCAACCTCTTCCAACACCACAACCGTGAAAGCCAGTATACTCACAGATGCCGGCGCGTCCACGGGGATTGTTTCTGGGGTATTGCTTATCTCACAACTCCCTTTACTGCGTATGTGCGTATTAGTCTGACGTTTCCTAAGACAGATCAGAAGAAACATCAATAATGGGAAAATACATACTTATAATAAGAAAAAGTAAGGATCAATGTGGGTGGCATTGGAACATCAAAAACTGAAATTAGGAGGGCCTGGGGTCTGCCTGGGATCTGCATGCAACCATTTTCCAGTAGGCATTATCCTGATTCAGTATTTCTTGCTGCAGATTTATCTTCTAGTCCTGAATATATCCCATCATATTTTATCCTCTGATACACTCAAAGAATATCTGAATGTTGGAGATCAACTAGACCAAAAGAGATTATTTTTAGATGGGAAAAATTAGGTCCCAGAGAGAAGTTTGCCTATATTGAGTCTATTTCTTGGAGCATAAAAACTATAGCAAGACACAGTCTGAATTTCATAGTTTGAAATAATCTTAAAGAGTAGGAATGTTAATGCCTTTTACTTAAGAAAGACTACGAATCAAACATCTATTTGTTTGCCTCTGGTGATGGGAAACTGGTTGTTTATCAGGCAGTATCACTTGTCTTTGGATATTGTTTAAGTTGAAATTGCTTCTGGATAACTTTCTCTAAAATCACAGAAGCCAATATTGTTCCTCTTGCCTGGAATAGCCTGAGTCTTGTCTATAATATTTGCTCTCATTTTTATTTGCCAAACAATCTGTCTTGAGGCATGCTTTATTAACATTTTCATCATTTGAGTTTCACCTTTTTTTGGCGGTACTGGGGATTGAACCCAGGGGCATTCTACCTCTGAGCTACACCCCCAGCCCTATTTTTTATTCTTTATTTTGAAACAGGGTCTCACTAAGTTGCGGAGGGAGGGCCTCACTAATTTGCTGAGGCTGGCCGCGAACCTGTGATCCTCCTGTCTCAGCCTCCCAAGTACTGGGATTACAAGCATGTGCCACCACGCCCCGGCTTTGAGTTTCACTTTTTATGGGCTTATCCAGTTAATGGAAAGTTTGGTGAAATTATATTATAATTTAGGCCCTGACATTTATAATATAGAGGAATTGCAGGATTTCTGGGCTAAAGACACAGTATAGATAGTAACTGGATTCCTAGTTAATTGCATTTGTTCATTACACAAGGACTTAAGTTCCTGAAACTCTGTAAGGTTCATGGGTGGATTTCAAGTCATCCATGAGTACACAGATATTACGCATACAAATTGCTCATGCCACACCATTATTTTTTCTATTTGTAAAAGAGGTAACTTTTTTCATATTATCAAAGGAATCTTTGGTCCACAAACGTTTTGGGGGCTACTGCTTTGGATATAACAGTAGTATATAGAGGAAATTAAAAAATTAAACCGAAATCAACAAGACTAAGATGCTGTCCGATCTACCTCTTGGCTTTGTGAATTTAAATAAATTACTTGATCCCTCTGAAACTCAGATTCATCCTCTGTACAAAGATGATGATACCACTTTATAGCAGGTTATAGGAACTCATCAATTGATATGAGGGAGCCTTATCTACTGTACCTTACCTACAGTTGCAAGAATATATAAACACCCATATTCACATTTGTTTTTAAGTATATGACCTGAGAAGTGCCTTTTTCTTTTGTGAGTTATTTCATTCAAAAGGAAAAGATGTAAATTCAAATATGTTTCATGTATTGAAAAGCAGGATACCAAGGAGTCCTATCCTCATATCCTGGAACTCGTATTAAGTTTTCTAAGAAGGCCAGATTAGTACTTGGACTACAGTGTAGGTCTGGGGTGGTTTGGGATGGAAAAACCAAGATTTGTCACTAAACTGTCATAGAAAACTGGTCCATTGGAGGCTGGGAGAAGGTAAAAAAATGTGTGTAGAGGCAAGGAGAAATTGTTAGCCAAATCAGGTAGCATTTGAATAGAAAAGCAACAACAAAGCTAAAACCGATAATGAAAGTATTAAAATAGATCTCTTGTATGTCACCTAAAATAGAAATATTTCTACACATAACAGTTCTCAATAACCTGTGAATTCAGCTGTTTAGAGAACTGTCTCTACTTTTCCAATGAAGAAATTGAGACTCAGAATGATGAGATAATATTCCCATGGATACAAAAAGAGTAATAAACCTGAGAGTGGACATTGATGGGCCATCTGTTCTACTGCACCTGTTCTTAGCCCCTCTAAGAAGAAGGCTTAGAGAGGATGGAGTTCAGTGACTCTCATGTAGTCCCAGGACCTTTTAGATATTTTAGGCAAGACTGACTCTCTACCGCACTGGTTCTCAACTGCTTTCCTTTGCTACACACAGGATGGCCGATGTTCATGCTCCCATGAGCACACACAGGCTTGGAGGATGTTCTGCAGTTGCTGTAACCCCACCATGGTTTCACTTCTCTTCCACTCAGTAAAGTATGTAATAATGTAAGTAAGCAATTTTACTAAAGGATAACAGCAAATCCTTTCTATTTTACATATAAGAAAGATTATTAAAGGTTCAAAATTTCACAAATTTTGATTGTTCAATTGCTATGAATAATAAATGACTTGTAATACATCCCCAAATGATGCCAGCTCACTACCGTAGGTTAGCAATGCAGATATGAAGATACGTCGATGCAGCTCACATACTTACAGGTTCTCATGACAAAGCAGGCAGGGGTTTCTGTATGTTTGGCCATCATCACCACAGACAGGCTGCTCCTCCTCTGGGCAAATATAACCCATCCTTGGCAGGACTCGGTAGTATTTGCACATCTCAGAATCCTGTGGACAAGCAAAGTATAAAACAGTCTTGCTTAACAGCATTCTAAAAAAGGGATGTGTTTGGTAGAACCTCTTGGTCCCCTTACTCACATTTAAGTAAGTGATTAGGAACAGGACTGTGATATAGGTTATACAAACTCACATATTTATTTAACATTATATCATATGGACTTAGCCTCCTGGATTTGGCTTCTTTTAACTATAGGAAATAAGTTTCTAAACAAGGAAACAAAGAAGAACAAAACAATAAGAAAGCAGAAGCCGTACAAAATATGAGGTATGATAACCTGGGGCATGATTACAGGGAAAAAACTAGGATAATAATCATACTAGATATAACATTCATTTTTAAATGAATGTACTGGTTATATACAACCTTGAAGAGAATGACTCATAGGTAAGTTCTAGTAATTGCATGAGCTTCTGAGCCCTAACTCTGCCACGAATAAGTAACTTATTTAAATTTTTTGGCCTTAATTTTCTTGACTGAAAAACATGAATAATAGTAACTCTTATATTATTGCTTTAGGGGATTAAATCATATAATTCATTTAAATGCATGCTTAACACAGTCTATCACATATTAAGGGTTCAGTAAATATTAGTTGTCAGCATGTTTTCCATGGTTAAAAAATACTTTCCACAGCCAGGTGTGGTGGCGCACGCCTGTAATCCCAATACTTTGGGAGGTGGAGACCGGAGGATCCGGGTTCGCGGCCAGCCT
>PVJS01007984.1:0-54431 GCA_004027185.1 Glis glis
ATCCATGGAATTACTGTCATAAACAATGTGTATATGTGAGATTATACCAACATCATTCTCAGTGCTACATGTGGGGGGGAGGCGGGGGGGAGGCGGGGGGGAGGGACACCAAGAGCTGTGTGCATGTATGTTAACACCAAACTGATACTCATTGTGAAGTGAGACTACAATGCACCAATAAAAACATAAAAAAAAGGAAGAAAAAGAAAAAAAAATAAAAAACCAAAACAAAACAAAAAACAAGATGTGTGATCCTAAAAGAATGTTTAGTCAATCAGGCAACTGCAAATGAAAACTATACTGAGATTTTATCTCTTTTTAGTTAGAATGGCGATTATCAGGAATGCAAATAATAATAAATGCTGATGAGGATGTGGGGGAAAGGAACACTCACACACTGTTGGTAGAATTATAAATTAGTATAATCACTATAAAAATCAATATTGAGATTTCTCAAAAGACTATGAATGGAACCATATGACCCAGTTAAACCACTCCTCAGTATTTATCTAAAAGAATTAAAGTCAGCACACTATAGCTTATACATGCATACCCACGTTTATAGCAGCATAATTCATGATAGCCAAATTATGGAACCAGCCTAGGTATTTGTCATCAGATGAATGGATAAAGAAAATTTGGTATGTACACACAGTGGAGTTTTATTCAGCCAAAAGAAGAACAAAATTATGTGGCTTGCAGGAAAATTGATGGAACTTGAGAACATTATGTTAAGTGAAATATGCCAGACTCAGAGAGCCGAAGGGGAAGATAGAGAAAAAAAAGTAAAATAACAGTGGGATCTCATGAAACTAGAAGGGAGACTAGTAGAATAAGGGAAGGGGGTCAGAGGGTGGGGGAGAGAAAAGGAGAGAAAGGGGAGGCACTGGAAAATGAAATTGGCCAAATTATGTTAGATATGTGCATGTACAAATATATAACAGTGAATTCTATTAGGATATATAATTACAATGCACCAATAATAAATGCATTTCCAAAAAACAAAAACAACCAAAACTAGTCAGTCTTCAAACCCAAGGCTATGACATCTCTCTTTTATGCTGTCTTCCTTTATTCTCTCAGCAATGTTATTGCTCCAGGGACCAAAAGAAAGGTTTGCTTGAGGAGAAGGTGGCAGACAACATTGAGCAGAGACCAGCAGGTGACTCTCAGGATCTCTCCCATGGTCTGGCTCCCAACCCTGAAATGACAGGCACCTGGTTTTATTAACATGGTAGAATGGGTCTGTCCCCCCAAAAGAGACTTAAATGATACATAAAATGAGAAGGTCAGTACACTGATTAACAAGGAGAAATAAATGAGAGGAAACAGGACTCTTATGCGTTGCAATCAGAACATTGTCTCCCTGTTTGTCTGCTCAAAAGGACAGAAACATATGAACAGAAGATGGCTTCATGAGCCTGGGGTAAGGACAGAAGATTCAATGCTGAACAAACTCAGGCTACATCAGTTTCATTAATCTGTATTTTTCTATATGGCCTATATTTTCTGTGTTTTGTTTTATTTTTAAATTTTTTATTTTTATAATGTGCTTTTATTGGTGTATTATAGTCTCACATCATAATGTAAATCATGTTGACAGTGACATACATGCACACAGCACTTGGTGCCCCCCCCGCCTCCCCATTTCCCCCCTTCCCAATACAGAGTACTGAGGTTGATGTTGGTATATTCACATATGTACACAGAGTCGATGGTAGTATTTCCATTAATGAATCTCAGTCTTCCTTCTGCCCTTCCCTTAGACCACATCCCTGGCTCCATTGAGGTTTTTCCTCCATTATTTGGAGTCCCTCTGGTATCCCAATTACTCCCCAACTTGTGCATATTAGAGAAAACATATGCCCCTTCACTTTCTGTGACTGGCTAGTCTCACTTAACACAATGTTCTCTAGGTCATTCCATTTTCTTGCAAATGATATAAGTTTGTTCTTCTTTATTGCTGAGTAGAATTCCATTGTGTGTATTTCCCATAATTTCATAATCCATTCGTCTGTTGATATACACCTAGGTTGGTTCCATAATTTGGCTATTGTGAATTGTGCTGTTATCAACATGGGTATGCACATATTACTGTAGTTCTCTGATTTAGGCCCCTTTGGAAAGATATCCAGGAGCGGTATAGCTCGATCATATGGTGGATCCATTCCTAGTTTTCTGAGAAATCTCCATAGTAGCTAAACTAGTTTGCAATCCCACCAACAGTGTAGAAGAGTTCCTATTTCCCCACATTGTCACCAACATTTATTGTTATTTGATTTCTTGATGATTGCCATTCTGATTGGGGTTAGATGGAATCTCAGTGTAGTTTTTATTTGCATCTCTCTGATTGCTAATAATGAACATTTTTTCATATATCTATTGGCCATTTGTGTCTCTTCTTTTGTGAAGTGTCTATTCAATTCAGTTGCCCGTTTCTTGATTGGGTTATTTTTTTTTTTTAGTGTAAAGTCTTTGAAGTTCTTTGTATATTCTATATATTAGTCCTCTATCAGAGGGATAGCTGGCAAAGATCTTCTCCCATTCCGTAGGCTTTCTCTTTAGACTCTTGATGATTTCCTCTGATGTGCAGAATTTCTTTTACACATTTGGAAAATATCCTAGTTTATGTTTTACTTTTGAAATTTTTTCTTAAAAAAAGATACTTGGGCTTCCATTTCAGGATAGTATATTAAAAACCCACGCTTTTCTTCCCTCCTTTCTGCCATCCCCACTAACATTTTTACGGTAGAGAATGAAACAGACATAGATCAAAGAGAACAGCAAAGAGGTCCCTCTGGTTAGGAGAGAACTTAGTAAATGGCTGGAAGACAGAAAGCAAACGAAAGACCTGATCATAAAGTGGAGAGAGTCAGATTAAATACATGCAGGGGTTTGCCTCAAAGGAAAGCATCTTTTCTTTCCAAAAAAGTTCCAGGTTTTGGTTCCTCAAAAGACTAGGAATAGAATGACCGTAAGATCCAGCTATACCACTCCTCAGCATCTTTCCAAAAGAATTAAATTCAGAATACTATAGTGATACTTGCATATCCATGTTTATAGCAGCACAATTCACAATAGCCAAATTATAAAACCAACCTAGGTGTCCATCAACAGATGCATGGATAAAGAAAATGTGGTGTATACACACAATGGAATTGTACTCAGTCATAAAGAAGAACAAAATTAATGTCATTTGCAGGAAAATGGATGGAACTAGAGTATATTATACTAAGTGAAATCAGGGAGTCTCAGAAAGTCAAGGGTCATATGTTTTCTCTCAAATGTGGAATGTAGAGAGAGAGAGAGAGTAGGAAACTCTACACTGGTGGTTTTGTGTTTTTCTCTTCATTTTATTTATTTTTTATTTCTTCATGTTGCAAAATGGTAGTCTGAGTTCAGCTAGAATCTGTTTCCATTGTGGCTGAACTGTTGATCTGACAGTTGTTATCTGTAGTATTCTTTCTCTAGACCTAAAATTTAAAACTTGTCTCAAGAAGTTTATTTTCATAAAGTTTTCCAAATTCTTTGTATCTTTTGATTTGTCAACGTAAGATAGAACACATCCCAAATTGAATATCACTTTTTAAATAAGTGATAGAGGTTTTCAAATGCCCTTGGGGTAAAGAATCACCACGTCAAATGTAGGATATAAACTCCATGTATATGTTATGTTAATGTGCCTTATTAACGGGGTAATTTTTCTTTAGTTAACTCTCCACAGGAAAAATCAATAGATAGGGAAAAGCTATGATTTCTCTTTCCATGGAATTTGTTCAAGGTATGCCAAGGAATATGATAAGATGTCAGCAAGCGAAAAGAACGCATCTACAGTTCCACAGGACTATGCCTAGGTGAATATTTTTAGTCTGAGCATCCCTACTATTCTTGATACGATTTGAGAGTCTTCCTGCCTCTCACTGAGTCAAAAATAAATTCAACAAAGGCAAAGGCAACAACCAGCAATTGTCTGCTTCCCACATAGTGGGATACACAGAAGACGATCAATTAGTTTTGATTGACAAATGTGCTTATCATTCACTTGGATGGGTAATCTTTGTAGGGTGTCCCAGTTTGAACCCAAACTGTATTTACATATAAGCAGACATGATTTGAAATGTTATGTGGAGAGATAAACTGAACCTTTTAGGCCTCTTTACATGAATCTCCTAGGACTTCGCTACCTATAGTGTAGTTAGGGGACCAGCAATATTGAGGTCACCTGGCAGCTTGCTAATGATGTAGAATCTCAGGTCCCTTCATGGTTGACTGGATCAGAAACTATCGATGGTATTTTGAGAAGCTCTGTAGTCAGAGATTTCTGCACCAGATACAGCCCAAAGAAAGAACTGAAGCATGCACAGGATCTCTTCAGAGGGAACTCTGGACACCCTCTGGCTCTGTTCTCATGAGTTGGATATGATCAGTTAATAAAACAACTGGTGGAAATTAAAATCGGCGTGGGCTTTGAGTTCAGCAGTCTCCCGCAGCTTTGGTGCATGCAGCTTTGGCAACTGCAGGCGGGAGCTCTGGAGCTCTTGGCAGTGCTGGGTTGCCCTTCATGCTGGCATGGGTGACTTGCTGGCATCTACACTGGGCATCATCTGAATAGCTGCTACTCTTGCCTTTGCAGCAACCAGACGCTTCAACCCAGCAAGCTGGAGAGGAGAGAGGAAAAGTGCTATCAGCCTCCTGTTGCCAAGAGAACTGGTTTTTGGAGCAGTCTCGCTTCCTACCAAATAGATTAAATGGAGCCATCAGATAGCTGTCACTTACAAAATTGCTTCCATCTACATCCATCTTTCCTGGGTCTTTCACATCTACATCTGGTTCTGTGCGTCTTGCTTTCTGAAAGATCACATGTTATTATTTACATTTACTTATTATTTATCCCCTTACTATCCTGTGTCTTTAATATCTCTTTTAATACTGGCACCTTCTAATACATGTTTTACATATGATCAACTATTTCTTTTCTTTTAAAAAAGTAGCTTGTTTGACTCCACTTTCTGTACTAAGTATGCCTTGTTTCTAAAGATATACTCCTTAAAAAGTTGTTTGCATCTGGGTGTGGTGGTGCATGCCTGTAATCCCAGTACTTGGGAGGCTGAGACAGGAGAATCACAGGTTCAAGGACAGTTTCAGCAAGTAGTGAGACGCTCATCAACCTAGTGAGACCCTCTTTCAAAATAAAAATAAAATAGGGCTGGGAGTGTAGCTTGGAGGTAGAATGCCTCTGGGTTCAATCCTCAGTACCAAAAATAAAAGTTGTTTGTAATCATTGCTTTGGCTGCTTTAATTTATCTTCCATTTATTTAATTTTCACTGAGTTTTAAAGCTGTGAAATATCAAGTGCAGAAACATTACATAAAACACATGTGTATAGATTAACAAATAGTTAAACGGCTAATGCAAGTATAAGCACCTTCCATCTCAAAAAATAGAAAACTCACCTATGGTTGACAACAATGAATTTTGTATTTCAAGATAGCTAGTAGGACTTTGAATGTTCCCAGCACAAAGAAATAATAAATGTTTAAGAGGAAGAATGTATCAATTACCCTGATCTAGTAATTACACATTGTATACATATAGTGAAATGCCACACCATACCCCATAAATATGTACAAATACTCAGTGTTAATTAAAACTAAAACTATATTAAAATAGTAAAATATTTAAAAAGAAAAAAAGAAATAGAACATTACTACCAATCTAGAGGCCACCCCCAAGCATCTCTTGATGCAATTATCCTCGTCCTCCTTAGATACTGAATTTCTGTTATTTATGGTAGTAATTTCTTTATGGTATTTCATCTCTATATAAATATATACTATCAAGAAATATAGTTTAATATTTGTTTTTCAGTTTTATAGAAAATAATCATATTCTCTATCTATCTATATACACACATCTCACTTCCTTTACTCAATGTTATGTTTGTGAGATTTATCCATAATGTCAGGTACAGCTGTAGTTCATTTTCACTGCTATATAGCATTATGTTTCATAAATATACTGTAATTGACTCATCTATTCTATTCTGTTTGCAGGTTAGAGTTATTATGAATACTGTTTGTATTAACATGCTTGTACGAGTAGCCTGGTATACATACAAGGGTTTCTATAGGGTGTATTTCTGAAAATGGAACTCCTAGATCATAGGTCACATATCTTTTATTTGCTAAATAAGGCCAAATGTCTTCCATTCCGTCAAACATGTTTAATGTGTTCCTTTTCCAGAAATCCTTACCAAGATTTGATACTGCCAGACTTTCGACCCTTTCCTTAAGTGTGCTGCGTAATGGTAATGGTGTGTAATGGCATTTTATTATAGTTTAGTTGTCTTTTTTCCTGATTATTAATGATATATATGTATACATGTATATGTTTTTATGTTTTTTAGAATTCTTTCACATGAGTGACTATTGAATTCATTTGCCTATTTTAAAAAATGACTGCTCTATTTTTCATTAATATTTCAAAGTTCTTTATATCTCTTGAATACTTGCTTTTTCTTTTTTTTGCTGCAAATACCTTCTACTAATCTGGACTTGTCTTTTTTATTGTTTTTTGGTGAATTGATAAACATACGTTCTTGATTTTAATGTAGGTGAAATGTTAATGTAATTGTTGGTATTAGTGTCTTCCTTTATAAATACTACTTGTAGCTGGGCATGGTGGCAGAGGCCTTTAATCCCGGTATGTGGGAGGCTAAGACAGGAGGATCACAGGTTCGAGGACAGCCTCAGCAACTTAGTGAGACCCTGTTTCAAATTAAAATAAATTAAAAAATAGGGCTCAGGGGGTGTAACTCAGAGATAGAATGCCTCTGGGTTCAATCTCCAGTGACACTCCACCCCCAAAAATAGCATTTGTATCTTGTTTAAAAATTACATTTTTAACTAGAACTTCTGAGGAATTATATAATCTTTATAGTTTCATCTTTCATATTTAGATCTTTAAACTGCCTAGACCTGATGGCTAACTATAAAGTGAGGAAAGATTCCAATTTCATTTCATTTATATGAATACCCTATTGTCTAAAAACTATATATTGTAATGTCTTCCATTTCCAACTTATCTACAATGCTATCTCTGTCATATATCAAGCATCCATTATGGATAAGTTTCTTTCTTTGCTCTTTATTCTATTTATTTATTTGTCTATGAATATTTTATTACAAAAGTTTAAAAATAAACCTAATGTACGATAAAGGAAGGCTTCCTAACCCATTTCTCTTCTTTGAGAAGCTCTTGGCTATCCTTGCCCCATTTCCATTTCCATATAAACTTTAGAATATGCTTTTCATATTTCATGAAAATAATCTCGATAGGATATCCTATGGTATTACATTAAATACATAAATCAGTTAAAATATAATTGACAGGTTTTTTTTTTTTTTGCGGTACCGGGGATTGAACGCAGGGGCGTTCTACCTCTGCGCTACATCCCCGGCCCTATTTTTTATACTTTATTTTGAAACAGGGTCTCACGAAGTTGCGGAGGGCCTCACTAAGTAGACAGAGAGAGAGAGAGAGAGAGAGAGAGAGCTGAGGCTGGCCGCGAACCCGGATCCTCCGGTCTCCGCCTCCCAAAGTACTGGGATTACAAGCGTGCACCACCACGCCCGGCATAATTGACATTTTTAATAGTATTTCAATCCAGGAATATATTTCTCTACTTATTTGATGCATCTCAACAAAATTTCTATGTAAACATAAGCATGTGAACAATAAAACTTATATATTATATATTACTTGAAGTACTGCATATATAGTTTTAGATTTATTTCTAGATATGATACTGTTATTAATGGCATTGTTAAAATTAAAAAAAAATTTGTAATTTTTGCTCTGATATTTTGAATGTCAGTTGTTTTCATAAACTGATTTTATATTCATCACTATCACTAAACACACACATTTTATATAATTCACCTATAGATTAATTTTAGACTTTCTATATACATGATTAGTTCTGTGTGTAAAGTTTTGATTTTTATTTTCTAATCATTATACATTTTATTTTCTTATATGTTTAACTCTCCAGTCCAATACCAAATTAAATGCTGATAGGAAGAATCCTTGTTTTTTTTTTCTGGTGAAAATGGAAGATTGGTCAAGTTTTCCAAATATGCTTTTTACATGGATTAGGAAAGTTCCTTTTCAAAATTGGTTTTCAAGAGTTTTCTTTTCATTTTTCATAAATAAATATTCAATTCTACTGAGCCTTCCTTATAAAACAACTGAGATGACTATCTTCTGAAATCTGTTTATGTGGTGAGTATATAATTAATTCGCTAATATTAACATTTTATTTTTATGCTTGCTGAGTAAGAGATTTGCAACATTCCTCCTCCTCCTCCTCCTCCTCCTCCCTTTTCTTCTTCTTTGGATTGAATCCAGGAGCATTTTACCTCCAAGCTACATCCCCAACTCTTTTTAGTTTTTATTTCAAAATAGGAGTCACTAAGTTGTTGAGGGTCTCATTGAGTTGTTAAGGTTGACCTCTAACCTGAGATCCTCCTGTCTCAGCCTCCCAAATATTGGAATTAAAGGTATGTACCACCACGCCTGGCTACAACTTTTCTTCTTATTCTGTCTATATTATATTTTAATATCAAATCTATACTGGCCCCATATGAGATGACAATTATTCTGTCATCTTTCTATATTTTTTACTCCTTATCAATACATACTATATAAATGTTTAAAATATTTAACAGAATATATTTGGTAGAAATTCCATGGTAATATCATTTGGGCTTTGGGGTGTGTGTGTGTGTGTGTGTGTGTGTGTGTGTGTAACACTTAAAAGTTACTGATTCACTTTCTTTAATGGTATAGGGCTATTGAGATTTTCAAATCCATTTTGGCCTTGGATAAATTATATTTTTCTTGGATTGGGTATATTTGTAATAAAGTATTGTCATGAAGTTGATTTTTATACCTTTTATTATTCATTTAACATCTCCTCATTTGTGATGGCATTCCCGTCTCCCTCCTTTGTGTGGACTAGCTGTGCCTCTTCAGTCTTTTCAGAAGACTGTTCTTTCTTTCTATTGAAAGGTTTCCTTCAGTGATTTCTAGTCACCCTTGTGTCATTTGCATTGGTAACTTTCATCAGCTTAGTGTTCTGCACTTTTTCTAAAATTTTGAGATCTCACAGATTGAATTCTTTTGGTGCAGGCATGGAGGTGAAACTTGTGAGGCAGGATGAGAGGAAGCAGGATGAAGGTGCAGGGAAAAGCTGAACTGTGATGGAGACCATTTGGACCTCAGCTATCTATTTGGGGCGCTCTGCTGTGAATATGGCTCATTTGAGTGGTCCCGCATGGGATGTTCATCATTGTCTGGGGCTCTTAAACCCCTTTCACTCAGTTACTAGATGCAGGCCACCTCAAGAGGAGTGTGATAGTTGGTCTGGTTTGTCAACTTGACCCTCTTAAGATCATGTGACTTTGGTTGTATAACAGCAGATTGAACCGGAAATCCTGCCCTAAATGTGGGTAGGAGAGTTCTGATAGGTGCAGGACTTAGATAAAAAAGAAGGAGAAAGCCTCGTAGAGCTGAGCTGCAACTCTTCCTGAGGAAAACGCATCTGCTCTCGTCTGAGATCGTCGGCCTCCAGCTCTTCGAACTGAAACTTCACCATCGTTTCTGTGAAGAGCTTCCGTATCTTCACATCTTGGATTGGACTGAATTGGTGGTTGCTTCAATCCTGGGGCTCTGGATCTTAGACCGTCCAACCAGCTGCTGATTCCTCGTGACTCTTCACGTGCAGTCGAAATTCAGGACTACATTGTGAGCTAATCTAATAACCCCTTTTTTTTTCCTCCCTTCCTTTCTTCATTCTGTGAATTCTGTTGATCTAGTAAACCATGACCAATACAGGAGCATGGTCTCAGGATAAGCAGTTCCCTGCAGCTGAGGCACACCCTGGAGGAGCTGATGGATGAAGGCTGTCTGCTGACTGCACTACCCACACCTGGGCACCAAGCGCTTCTCTGAGGAAGGGCTGGGTCAGATGGATGCTGTTATAGTTTGGATCTTGGGAGCTCTCACTGGATTAATTCACTGATAGCGGAATGGACTACTGGGAGGTGGGACCTGGTTGGAGGAAGCATGTCACTGAAGGCGTCCCTGGATGGACTTCTCTCCCTCTCCTTCTCCCTGCTGACAAGAACTGAGAAACTTTTCTCATCATGCTCCTCAGCCATGATGTTGTGCCTCCCCTCCAGCCTGGAGCAATGCAACCAGTCAACCATGAACTCAGTCTTCGGAAACGGTGAGCCAGATAAGAGTTTCCTTCTCTAAATTTTTCTCGTCAGGTATTTTGGTCACAGTGACAACAAGCTGACCAACAGAGATGCTCATTAATTTTCAGACACCCTTGTTTCCTAACACATGCATCAAGTCTGTACATGGACCTCTAACGTCCACTCTATCTGTATCTCACAAGTTTTGCAATGTAGTCTTTTTGTGACTATTCATTACAAGCATATCCAAAAACACTAACATGATGATTTCCTCTTCGACACACACAAACACACATATATTTTGGAGTGTTTTTCTTTATTTTCAAAATGTATAGTATTTTTGCTAATATATTTTTGTGATTGGCATTAATATAATTGCAATATAGTTATACATGATTTGTATGATTTTATTCCATTAAACTTTGTTGGGACTGACTAGCTTTATGTCCCACTATATGGCCATTTTCTGGTAAGTGTTGTTCTTAAAAAAATGTGTCCTCTATAGTCAGATGTTCCTATTTGAGAGGCTGTCAGAAGGGTCTATAACCACCCAAAAGGTAGCCAGACTACTATGGATATTTTTTTTCGTGTAGTATCTTCCTTTAAAATGAAAATATTGGGACTGGGAGTATAGCTCAGTGATGGAGGTTTGCTTGAAATGTGTGAGGTCCTGAGTATCTTCCCTAGTACCGCAAAAACAGTGAAATGAATAAATTTTTTAAAATGCAAATATGCTTTGGAGTGTTGCATCACTAAAGCCAACCATTTGACTTTAGGAATGAGCTCAATTACTGAGGGAACGGGATTTGTGGTGAAGGAGGTAGCAGGTGGAGCCTATTGATATTTGGGAAACTGAAGTTCAATAAGTGTAAAGGGCTTGCCAGGATTTGTACTCACAGGTGCCTGATGTTGGAGTCTATGCTTCTAATTGCTTTGCACCTGTTCCTCCTTAACACTCCCTTTAAAAACCCCAATTTGATCACCGTAATGTAGTTTTAGATCACTAGATCTGTAATGATCTAATGGATACTAGAAAGATAAGTGATGATAGAATTACTTATTCATCAACTTGGAATTTTGAAAATTATCAGTTAAGTACTCATCCAATGACAACTATCTATAACGCACTATACTAGGAGTCCAAGATTATGCTATGAGTTCAAGAGATACAAAGATAAAAAAAGTCTCTTAATGCAAGGGGGTTTTAATCTAGTAGCAGAGTTGGGAAGAGAGAGATTTTTACACATAATGCAAAGCCCTGAAGGGAAGGGGGCTAGCTGTGGAATTAGTCACCTTTAAAACTTCCCAAAGGTAGGGCTGATGCCAGGGTGTGGGCATTCTAAATTTCCATCCCAGCAGTGCGGCTGATCTTAGACACTTCTATGGGTGTGTGGGGAGAGATGAGGAAATATGGTGACCTACTTTACATTTACTCTCATAATAAAGACTGATTCTAGAATATGATTGAGGAATGAAAGTTCCAGCATACTGTCTGAAGGAGGTGGCAATATTTGTAATGGTTCTTTGAACCCAGAGACCAAGATTCCAGTAAGAGAGCTTCAGAATTTGGGGTCAGAGCAGGATCTCACTGGGAGAGATCTATTTGGCCATTTATGAAGAGCAAGGGAGGACTTTCTGAGATGTTGATTTAGGGACACAGAGCATAAACTCAGAGCACTTTGTCCTTCTCTGCTCTCCAATCCTCTCTCTTGGTTGCATCATTGTTCTTTATTGACTGTTTTATAAACTCCTGTTACCGCAGCTTGGTTAAGAAAAGAGTCTTTAATCCTGGCTGAACAGATAAGGACTATTAAACCCGAGCCTGCTCCCGGAGAAAGATGATTCGGCTGCCTTCCTGGGACATCAAATGCATGGTATGGGGTCTGCTGTCACTTGTCCTGGACACACTGCATTATGACAGCTGTAGGACTTTAATGCTCCCCTCAAACTGGTGTTTCTTTAATTCTGAAAACAAACAAACAAACAAACAACCATCCAGCTTGATCCTCTTGGAATGGATTTGAAAAGTGTCTTTGTGAGGTGAGGAAGGATGGGTTCAGGCCTATGAAACTTCCCTTGATCATTTAGAAATAACGATTTCTTTCTTTTTGGCCCTGCGGTGCTCTGTTTATGACTCCTTTTCCATTTTCCTGTTCTTTTCTTTTATGATTTTCTTAAATAGCTCAATCTGACCTGTATTATGTCTAGTTCTTGGTTTGTCCCTAAAGTACATCACCTGTTTATGTTGAAATAGCACTACTAATTCTAATTTCAGTACTATTTATTTTGAAAATTCCTCTTACCCACTCTATGCCACTGTAGGAGTACCTCTTCAGTACTAGGTTGCTTGGATCACAGGATTAGTTATAAGGTCCAGGCTGGGCAAAACATAGTGGTGTCAATGATTGCTCCTCGATGAAATAATGGTCCTAAAATAGCCAATCAGAGGTCTTCTCTGGGATTTTTTTAATGTATAGGTACAAGGGGATAGATGGTATTCCCCTTGTATTGCAAGCTGAAAGAATGCTATTACAAATCTTATTACAGGTATATTCTTTACTTATGGAAAGGTCTAAAAGGAATTAGGCAAAAACTTATCTTCTAGTCAAGTGAGAGCTATAGATATAGAGACTGAGATGATCATGATGGTATTTGGATCTCTGGATACAGTCTTTATTGTGGCTATACTGACTTTATTCTTTGAATCATAATTACTAAAAGCAATTCCTTATTTTAAACTTAAACTAGAATATAAGTTCAATGAGTAAGGGAAAGAATTTTGCTTTTATTTTCTTTCATTGCTGTAATTCCAAATTCTAGGACGATACCAGCCACACAGTAGGCAGTCAATCTTTGTGTAATGAGCATTTGTAACTTAATGAAACAGAATGAAGAGTATGAAGGTTTTTCCAACTATTTTACAAGACTCTTGAGGTTAAAAACAAAACTCAGGCAGCGATTACGATAGACCTGAGGAAACTGAAGTTCGTTTGTGGGGCTGTAGTGAAAATTTGTTGCTATTGTTCTATATATATATATATTTTTTTGTTTTGAAATGTAATGCACAGGACAGTGGGTAAAACAAAAATAAGCAGGGTCATGGAACTGAAACCTATGAACCACCACACAGGTGGAGAACGGAATGCAGCCGGCATTCCAGAAGTTTCTCCTATGTTCCTTCTGGAACTATCTGCAAGAAGTAACCACTATGATGGATTTTATGGTAATCACTTCATTGCTTTGTTTTGTAATTTTAGCACCAGCACCACTCTACACTGCTGCTTACTTATGTATTTTGTAAACTTAATACAGATTTACTACGTACATTCTTTTGAGTCATGTTTATTTCACCTAATATCACATTTATATGATTCATTCAAGTTGATGCACATTGATTCAGTTTGTTTATTTTCATTGCTATATTTGATCAATATGGCAGATTTTGCTGTTGAAACAATCTGTCCCTAGATTTTGGCTATAAAAACCTATGCTGCTATTAAAGTTGTGTTCACGTATCCTGGTGCCTATGGGAGTGTAATTGCTGAGTCCCTGAGTGTACCTCTTTTGAACTTCGTCTGATAATGCTTTAGGTTGTCATCAATACTAGGCTTTCTCTGATTTTCAAAATACAATTTGATGGGCATAAATCATATCTCATGGAAGTGCTCATTTGCACTTTCTTGATTACTAAAGTTGATCTCATTTTGTTTATTGGCCACTTGCTCTTCTCTTTTGAAAAATACCCAATTAAGTCTTTGACCCACTGTTTTTATTGATTTGTCTTTTTCTTATCAATTTACAGCTCTGTGTTTATTCTGGATACAAGTCCTTTGAATAGTGATACGGTTAAGAATATCTTCTCACTTTTTTTTGGCTTCTTTTTTCCCACTTTCTTTAGGATGAATGTTAATAAACGGAAGTTCCTACTTGTATTGTTATCAAGTACATAAATATCTTTCATTATGTGCAATATTTTTTGTGCTTTTATGACCTAATCACCAAAGTGACACACTATCATTTTTACCATATTGGATTAATTAGAAGCAGTAAGTACAGCCTGAAATTAAGAAAAGAGAAATTAGGCTCCACACTTTCATGGAAGGAAGCCCAAAGAATTTATAGACATCTTTATTATTATTATTATTATTTTTATTATTATTTTGTGGTACTAGGAATTGAATCCGGGGGCATTCTACCTCTGAGCTACACCCCTAGCCCTTTTTATTTTTTGTTTTCAAACAGGGTCTCGCTTGGTTAATGAGAGTCTTGCTACATTGCTGAGACTGTCCTTGAACCTGTGAGGTGTTCAAAGGGTCTCAGCCTCCCAAGTACTGGGATTAGAGGCGTGCACCACCACTCCCGGCTTGTAGACATCTTTAAAAATTATCATATGTGATAAAATCAGGTGACAATTTTAGAAAAAGGGACCAGGATGCATATAAAGGAAAAAAAGATTCAAATTGAGAGAAAGAAAATCATAGATGTTGGTGACAGGAGAGAGAAAAAATGTGTATGTTTTGTGTTTTCTAGGTGTTATCTTCTCCTTTTGTGCCCTAGATTTTTCTTTCTTTAAATTAGTGCATTATGATTATACATAACAGTGGGATTCTTTGTTACATATGCGTGCATGCACATACATAATTTGGTCAATTTAATTCCCCAGTACTTACCCTTTCCCTGCCCTCCTCCCTCCCCCTGGTTCCTTTCCTCTACTTTACTGTTCTCCCTTCCATTTTCATGAAATCCTCACCACTTTCTTTCCTTTTTCTTTCTAGTGTGGCCCAGATTTTTAAAGAAGTTGTGCTTAGTAGATTTTATATATATATATGTATGTATATACAGGTGTTTAGTGAGGACTTACCTATTGGCTAACTTGTTGTAATTAGAGAGTTTGCAGGCCCTGACCAAATTTCTATGGTAGTTGATCTGATTAATTCAAAATATCTGATTAATTCAAAATATTGGTTCTTATGCCCTAAATACCAGATTGAATGTTAGATCTTAACCAATATACTAAGTAGAATAAATTAATTTCAGGTCACTGAAATCTGACTATAGTCAGGAAGATTAGAAGTCCCTGATGCTTCTGTCTTTTGTCATCTAACATCCTCCAAACTTACTCTCCTGTTTTTTTCCCCTTGAAAATAAACCATTTTATTTTCCTATGCCCATTCTATCTGTCAGATCTGGAGAGATCTGTCAAATTTATCCTCGATAAAGGCTTATTGTTAATAGCTTAATAGAAAAGTTTTATATCTACTTATTTTTGCATTTAATATTGTATTTTAGAGACACAAAGCTTTAATCTAAAATAATTACTTTTTTATGGGCACGGGGTCATAGTGTCCATTCCATTCATATACCTGCTAATGTCCAAGTAGGTGGGACAGAAGCCATTAAAAGTAATGAGCTATCCTATCGACAGGCAAAGATTCCTCCATCTAACTGTATTCCAGTCTGCCTGCTATATGTGTTTGCCCTTGAATTTATCCAGACCTAAACCAGCAGCATATTGGCTTTGCACTTGTGTGTTTGTGTGGCTGGACTGTGGCTTTCCTTTTCTTCCCAATTAGCCACCTCTCTAATCAATTTAATCCATCTCTGACAGCAAGCCATATTTTCCTACCTCGTTGATGAGCATGTCATGTGGAACAGAGTCACAAGCCTCCCTGAAGTCAAAATATATTAGGTCTGTCCCTTCCTCCCTGCATACAAGGTCTGCCAGTCTGTCAGAGGAGGCAATTGAATCGGTCTAACATGATTTGTTGGTCACAAAGTCAAGCTGCTTATTACCCATCATTCGGAGCCTTTCCATGTGCTTGCAAATTGATTAGGCATCTTGATCTTGTGGTTAATGCACTTTTTGTCATTGTTTAGTAGCTGGAACACTCCAATGCAATCTTGGGCTACTGTGGGGACGTGTCTCCCCTCTAGTCCCCTTTCCTTAAAGATAAGGAGCTTATTTGCTTTTATGGCTCAAATTCTCAAAAAGCTGATAAGGACTCCTGGAATGTCATGTCCATAGGTCAGATTTGATGTCACAAGAGTTAAAAAAAATTAGGTTTTTAATTTTTATCAACTGGAAAGACAACCAATATTTATTAAGCCCCTGCTATGTGAAGGGCATTGTGCTATTTGGTACTGAGAGAGGTATTGAAATATTTAAGATAGTCTTAAATTTTGTATTGTCTATAGAAAACATAAACACATAGATAATCAACAGCAATATTTTGTGTGGAGACTAGAGAAAAGAAAGATAGGTGAGCTTTTTAATAATTTTATATTGTTAGGTATCACATTTTCCTTAATGTCTGATCATTTAGCTAATTTTTAAAAATTATTATGAAGAAATATTTGTATATTTCTTTTTGATTTGACTACTTCTTGATCTTTTACTAACTTGTTCCTTATTTCCTAAACTTTTTAGTGGCAGTGAGGTCTGTTTCTTTGTATTCTTAATTTCTTTACATACGTTTTCTATGTCTGTATTTCTTTTCTTCTTTGTCAGTTTATTCTTATGTCAGGTAAGGACTTGTAGGTGTGTTTTTCCAAAGATAAAGTCAAGAATCAAGATTCTTGATTGTAGGGTCTTTGGGGAAATCTAATGGTCACTGTTCCAGTGAATGCTTGGTAATAACGTATCACCATCAATGAAATATAAAAAGTATAATTCTTTATAAGTGTATTGGCAAACATCATATTTATAAATATTGAACTCATTATGAAGTAATAACAAAAACAATGGGTGTAAATATCCAATGACCACTTTTTTGACAAATTTATTTTAAGATACAACTCAGAATTAGAGCAGTGAGTTAAAATATTCCAGGAGAAACTGCAACACTTGTTGTTATACTGAGATAGTCAGACTGACTCCATTTTATCTTGAGCTGAATGACAGGGAAGGTGGGAGCCCCCAAAAGTGACCTATGGTTCCCAGAACCAGATGCCCTGTAACTGACTCAGATTCCAGAAACTGATAACTGCTGTAACTGCCGAAGTTAGCTTCTGCAACTATTTGCTACAGATGATATAATTCTGTGTGTGTGTGTGTGTGTGTGTGTGTGTTTTTTTTTTTTTTGCTATATCACCTACAGCTGATGTAATTCTGTGGTTGCTATATAAACCCTGTCCTTTTACCAGTCGGGGCTGCTCTCTTAAGTTCTGTACTGAGGAGACAGCCCGTGACCATGAATAAATGACTCTTTGATTTGGACACGAGCTTGGGGTGGTCTCTCTCAGCAGCTTTCCTAAACATACTCAGTGATTATCAACCACTTTGAACCTCAATTTCTTGACTAAACTTTAAGAAAATATCCTCTATGCTGCTTATTGATAGGGTTTCTTCCACTAAAAGTGCTCAGGTCTTAACAGTTGGGCAAAGAGATATTAGATGATTTTAGGGAATTATTATTCATTCTATTAAATATGCTAATAGTATTATATGTGTGTAGGGAATTATTCGTTTTTGGAGAAGAACATTCATATATTTAGAGATAAAATATATAGTGATATATGAAAATTCCCTTGAATAGTTTTGATAATATAGAATATGTGTGTGTATGTATATAAGATCATATATATATATGATATATATATATATCATATATATATATATATATATATATACACATATGTATAATATATATGAAGTCTCAAGTCCTGGACCCAGATGCAGCTTTTAAAGGCTTTCCCTGTCTCTGTTTCTTCTCCTTCTTCCTTCTCTTCCTCCTCCTCCTCCTCCTCCTTCTCCTCCTCTTCTTCGTCTTCTTCTTCTTCTTCTTCTTCTTCTTCTTCTTCTTCTTCTTTTTTGCAGTACTGGGGATTGAACCCAGAGGCATTCTACCTCCAAGCTACAGCCCCAACTCTATTTTATTCTTTATTTTAAAACAGGGTTTCACTAAATAGCAGAGGGCCTCACAAGTTGCTGAGGCTGGTCGCAAACCTGTAATCTTCCTGTCTCAGTCTCCCAAGCACTGGGATTACAAGTGTGCACCACCATGCCTGGCTTTTGTTTCTTCTGACGACTGCATTGCTTTGTGGCTTTGTAACAGCATCACCATCTCCTTTGGTTTTTCTCTTACTTGGCAGCAGGTTTCTCTTACAAACCAGTGGGTTTGCCTACTACTACTAGTTCTAATTAATCTTCCCAGTCAATGAAGGGTAGATCTAAATAGCATATCATATCACTCAGTCAGTGCTCTGAACCTTACATTGTCTTTGCATCTAAATCTTCTCCTTGCAGTTGAATCAAAGGAAAGGTAGGCAACCAGAGGTACCCCCAAATCTGCATCCAGAGCTACAATGTACCTGTGCTGCTCCTCTTATGATACTCTCCTCCTGTACACAGGTGGGTGTGACAATGAATATTTGGTAAACCAACTAGTGAAAAATCAATATGTGAGTCCTTTAGACAAGTGGTCCTCCAGACAAGTGTATTGAATTTGTAACTTAGATATTAAAAATCTGCTAAAATTCCCTCCTTGCTAGAGACATTCATAAAAGGATTTTGTAAAAAGGTTTGTTTTCTTCAACCATAAAGGGACAAAACCCATTTCAAAATAGGGTTATTTTATATAACTTGGCTCTCCTCTTGGCACAAATAACATTTTCTTGATGGTAAAGGGTTAAAGTAGATCTAGTAACTGTACAATTTTATTTCAATAAAGCAAAATCAATCTGTAAGATGCATACTGTTGAAATCTAAGCAAGCTCTGGCCTCGTGTAATTGCACACAAGTGTCTGTGAAGAAAGAATGCAGATCAATAATTGATTTTCTCTCATTTAAATTTTTTATTCTCTGTCAGTCAGAATACAGAGTAGAGGGAGTGAAGACCTTTTTAAGCTCCCTACTTATTTGAAGTGTGCGATGGATTGATAAAAGCAAGTTTCTTCCAAACACAGTTCTCTTCCTCTCTCATCATTTTAAATCTGTGCATGCAAAGAGGGTAGCGCCTCAGTGTTTGAAGTATATTAAAAACAACAACAGAAAAATTAAGCTCAAGTTAATAAAGGGGAATATGGGCTAGACAACAAATTGGCTGCATAAAGCACATGAATTATACTTTTTTCTGATTCTCATTCATTCATTCAGAATTTTTAAGCAAACTAGGTATGTCAACCTTTAGAGGTCTTTTCATCTGACTTTCCAGTGTTAAGACTCCCAAGTGGCGATCCTCTTCCCTCCAGGTGCTGGGAGTCTCCCACTGTGTGAAAGCCAGACCACTCAGCTGGCCCCAGCCCTTTCTGTTGACGGGTGGCAGCTTTTTGGCTAGGCCTGCAATCTCTCTCTGCCCTAATCGAGGCACCTTAACACCAATTGGTTTAGACCTGCACAGTTGCACATAGACTTGATGGAAACCTTAGGAAGTTTCTACACTCTCAGAAATGGTACCAGCATCCCTGTGAGCACTTGGGGGCATGAGAAGGAATTTGAATCATAGGCCTCATTCAAATGAAGAGTCTAAGCTAATCTTACTAGAATTTTCTTTGTTGAAATGATACCTCTGCCTGGCATTTACTGGCTGGTCAAGGGTCTGTGTTTTTAACCATGGTGACTGTATGATGGGTGAAGAATGGAACGGGCTTCTGCCCGGGGGACCCAGGTTCAAGTTTTGTCATCTTGGTATAAGCTCTGTTTTTTTAATGTAAAGCTTTTTTGTCACTTCTAAAAATCCAGTAGGTTTCTGGATATTGCAAAGCTGTTGAATATGGATATAACTGTATACATTTTAGAGTGTTTTATTTTGAGGGGAGAGTTTTGTTACAGTTTAATAGAAGATATTTTCCTATTTAGACCTCAGGGCTATCTTGGGACCTACAACTACATGTGATCCCCCCCAAGCAACTTCAATTCTTGATATTCAAATTCAATGTGATATTATTCAGCAGAAAGAATGTGTTTTTTCCTTTTAACTTCTGACAAATTATAATGTTTAAAAGTCTACAAAAAATGTGGTAGTGTAAAATCATGGGAAAATTGTGACGAAAGAATTAAAAATCACTTGCAAAATAAAAAAAAAAAGAAAGCCAGACCACTCTGTTATTTAGACAAATTAAATTCAAAGAAATCTTTTCATTGTATTGGATGTGTTCTATTTTTGCTGATGGATCCTGACTTTATCTTTTGAGGCTTGTTTTGATCAGCATTCTCACTGCTCTTATCTAAACACCGGACAGGCCACACTTACAGAAAGGTTTTATTTGCTTACAGATCTGAAGAAGTTCAAAGTTCAAAGAAGTTCAAAGGTCACAGTTCATTTGGGGGCAGGCTTCTGCAGCAGCTGTGCTTCCTCAGGGCATTCTGGTAGGGAGCAGAGAGAGCCAGGGGACAGGGCTTGGGACATATATTGTCCCCAAGGCCACACCCTTAGGGACCCACCTCAAGCTGTGCCCTGCCCTCAGAGCATGAGGTCCAGGGGTATTTTACTTTCAAGCCATAATTAGGTTATAAATATATAATAGCTCCCAAATTAGTCAATATCTTCTTAAAACATGGTTGTCAAGTGTGGACCCTTCACTACTAGCGTCGGGCCACCTGAGAGCTGGTTATGTCTGTATTTGTCAGGCCTCCCTCCAGAGATACTGAATCATAAACTCAGGGGGGAAGACCCACAGTCAATGTCTAAAGAGCTTTCCAGGTGATTCTGAAATGTGTTGATGTTTAAACATGCCCACTTCATCTTTTAAGCTCTAGATGATGAGTCTCAGCCTAGGGTGGCTTCTAGAACTTCCCGATACTTTCCTCTGAACAAGGTATGGGTTAAATACATAAACCCAAGAGTTAATTAATTAATTAGAACTGAGGATGGAACCTAGGGGCATTCTATCTCTGAGCTACACCCCAAGCCTTTTTTATTATTTATTTTGAAACAGGGTCTCACTAAGTTGCTGAGGGTCTTGCTAAATTGCTGAGGCTAGCCTTGAACTTGGGATCATCCTGTCTCAGCCTCATGTGCTACCACACCTGTCTTATCCTATGTCTAAAAACATTCTAGGTTCCACGAAATTCAATTTGAGAAGCAACAAGCCTGATTGATCAGATCAAATAATATGACGGAATCCTTTCATCATTTTTTATTTGCAAGTTAAGTAAAGGGACCTTGTCTGATATTATTAGTGCCATGGAACAAAGGTCACTATAGGAAAAAACTCCAAATAAGAACAAAAATATGGTAGTGAAATTTCTCTTTCTCTTTTCCACCTTCTTACCTTCCTTCCTTCCTTTTTTTTTTTTTTTGCGGTACTGGGGATTGAACCCAGGGGCGTTCTACCTCTGAGCTACACCCCTGGCCCTATTTTTTATACTTTATTTTGAAACCGGGTCTCACAAGTTGCGGAGGGCCTCACTAAGTAGCTGAGGCTGGCCGCGAACCCAGATCCTCCGGTCTGAGCCTCCCAAGTACTGGGATTACAAGCGTGCGCCACTACGCCCGGCTCCTTCCTTCCTTCCTTCTTGAGAAATTAAATTTTATTTCTTTTTGATGATCTAAATATTGGAGCATGTCTATCCCTATTGCTCTCAAAGTTAACCAGGATTATGATGAGTCATTGTCAGAAGGATTCTGAGATTGGCTCTAATCTAACCTTGTTACTCCGCAGTCTTAAATAGGCCAATGAGACATCCTCATGGGATTTACGGTCACATGTAGTCAGTTAGTTGCAGATTTTGGACTCAGAAACCATCACTGGGTTCCTAATCCTCCACACTTTCTCATCCATATGTGGCTGCCTTTCTCTTCTTGTACTGGATTTATTATTGTTACCATGGAAGCCACCAAAATAGAGCAGTATAATACAGGGCTGTCAGATTTGGAGCAGTTCATGGTTGTGAATGTGACTTGGCACACCATGGTGCAAATATGAAATAAAAAAAAAACACGCCAGAGAACACAGAAATGCATTGCTTACCAGTCCACCATTTATTTATTTTGTGTGTGTGTGGTACTGGGGATTGAACCCAGGGGCATTCTACCGCTGAGCTACATCCCTGGACCTATTTTATTTTATTTTATGTAGAGTATTAAATGAGTTTATTTTTAATTGGTGCATTGTAAGTGTATATCGTAATGAGGTTCAGAGTGATAGAAACATATATGCACATAGCAGTTGGTACGTTTCCCTCCAGACAGGGTCTCATTAAGTTATTACAGATTGACCTTGAACCTGTGATCTTCCTGTCTCAGCCTCCCAATACTGGGATTACAGGAGTGTGCCACCACGCCCAGCCCATCTGCTGATTTATTCATTTGCTCATTCACTCATTTAGTTTCTGTGCTTAATAGTCTTTTTAATAGGCATTTTCTTGGGATGTATCATATGCTCAGCTTTGGGTACTGGGTGATCTAGAGTTGAAGGTCATTACTATGAAGGTAAGGAATGGGTTTTATACTCTTTATATATTGTTCGTGATTAGTGCACTGCTGTAAAAATGTGAAAATTAATATTGCTTGATGAGTCAGTGCAGGAAGGTCAAGAAAGAGTTTATAATAAGTGTCCCTTCCCTACAGAAGAGTGGAAAATGTAGGAAGAACTGCTATAATCCATAATCCAAAGAGTAATCAGCAAAGCCAGCTGGACTGGAAAGTCACGTGGATGAGGTGGGAATTTGAACAGTGTGGGATTAAAATTCATGGTTTCTAGGCCACAAGCATGAGTTAAGGAGGACTAATGGGGCATTTAGGTGGCATCAATGATGATGGAATTATTCTTTAACATTACTACATTACTACATGGGCTCCATGAGTATCTTTATTGCTCAAAAACACATTGATTTTTTTTTAAATTTAAGTATAAATTTAAGTATAAAAACTACATTATGATGTGAGACTATAATGCACCCATAAAAGTATAAAAACACTAATGAGATCATTGCTTAAAAAAGTTCATAGGTGAGGGAAGTAATTCTGTGCTTAGGGAGTTATTAGGATATTTTTCGAGGCCCCTCCCTGCCAGAGCAGTCGGCTCTCTGATTTTCGCTGCTCTGCACTGCCTGCTGTGTTGGTCTGTGAAGCAGTCATCAATAACCATTTGCTGAGCAACTGTACTGAACAGGAAGTCCTGTGCTCGGGACAAGAAATAGGGCAAATATAAAAACTGTTGATGGCATTATCTCCCAGACTTTACTCCTCTGGCCGTGTTCAGCTCTGTATTCACGTGGTCTGCCCTAATTAGATCCATGTTGGAAGATTAAGGAGAGCAACTGAAAATGTTCACATGGCCAGGCAGGTAAAGCACGTGAAGGAAGCAGTCACAGGTGCTTATTCTTACTCTGAGCAGCTAGCGTAGGTGTATCTGTATAAAGTGGATAGGAAGTCAGCCCGGTTTCCATGCATTCTGATCTTTTTCAAGGGAACCCAGGAATACCATTGAATATGATGCATAGATAAAAAAATGTGGTATATGTACATTATGGAATACTATTCAGTCTTGAAAGGAGAAGGAAATTCTATTATTTGTGACAGCATGGATGAATCTGGAGGACGGTATGCTAAGTGAAATAAGATGGGCACAGACAGAAAAATTCTGCATGATCTCACTTGCAATCTTCACTTGTCTGTGGAATCTATAAACGTAGACCACTTAGAAATAGAAAGTGGGCTGGGCGTGGTGGCGCACACTTGTAATCCCAGTACTTTGTGAGGCGGAGACTGGAGGATCTGGGTTCGCGGCCAGCCTCAGCTCTCTCTCTCTCTCTCTCTCTCTCTCTCTCTCTGTTTCTCTCTCTCTACCTAGTGAGGCCCTCCGCAACTTCGTGAGACCCGGTTTCAAAATAAAGAATAAAAAATAGGGCCGGGGGTGTAGCGCGGAGGTAGAACGCCCCTGGGTTCAATCCCTGGTACCACAAAAAAAAAAAAAAAAGAGAAATAGAAAGTGGAATAGTGGCTGCCAGAGGTTGGGAATGGGGAGAATTGGGGAGATACTGGTGAAAAGGTACAGTTTTAACGAGACAGGAGGAATACATTTTAGTGATCTATTGCACAACATAGTGACCGCAGTTAATAATAGCTTATGGTGTACTTTATTACTAAAGGAGTAGGTTTTAAATATTCTCATTACAAAAAGATAAGGAGGTAAAGTGCTGAATCTTAACCTCCTTGACACAATGATTCTAAGAGGTATATCAAATCATCACATTGTAACCATAAATCTATACAGCTATCATCTGTCAACTGAAAAATAATGAAGGGAAGCTAAGAAGATAGATTCTGTTATAGTTAGATATAAAATGTCCCCTAAAGAGCTCATTTATTAATGTTTGGAGTTGATATAATTGAGTCATGAGGGTTATAATCCCAGAAGTGGATAAATCCATTGTAATGGATTTGCCTGGGTGATACCTGGTAGGCCGGTAGGGTGTGGCTAGAGGAGGTGGCCCCTGTGGGTGAGCCTTGGAGATTATATAAATGGTTCCTCCTCCCCCTGATCTCTCTTGCTTCTGGCCTCCATGATGTGAGCACAGCCTCTGTGCTCTCCCTTTATCCACTTTCTGCCGCCATGCCCTGAGATCTGCGGTCCCCGGCCTTACATGGACTGAACCCCAAACCATAAGAAAACAAATCTTTTTTCCTGTAAGTTACATGGTCAATCTTTATAGCTGCAAGAATGCTGAACATATTCCATATGAAATCGCCCTAAATAGTCTCCAATTTATGAAACACTATTTCAGCCACATAATATGTAGTAGCAGCCCTCTTGGACCAGGACTTCAGTTTGAAAGCCTTGGAGCTAAATGAATCTCAAGCATATCCAGGAGGCAAGTTGTTAGAGGACTACCTGGATATGTGGTGTGGAATTTTGCAATCTTTCCCAGATCCTGCAGCCAGCCCTCAACTTCTCAGGAGCTCTGGTGCCTGGTGGCAAATGATATAGCCCTCTCTGGATTTTGTAGCAGGTCTGATTTGCAAGATTTATGTCCAGTGTGCCTCCTGTTAGGGAATTTGATTTGGCAGAAGTCTCCTTCCAAACTTCAAACTGTGTTGCCAGCCAGACAATGTAATAACCATACCCGAGATGTCCCCAAATACTACTAAAAAGTGTGAGTATCCATAGAGGTTTGGATAAAAATGCTAAGTCTATTGTGATAGATTGGAAATACTAGTAGTCTCTCATCCAGATAATAAAATGAACCAGTTGTGCATGGTCAAAGTATCTATATGTAATTCAAGCCCAGCAGGTGTCACCCCTTTCCTCCCACTACCCGAAACCTCCAGCAGTGGGGCCTTCTATAGCTTCAGGGACCTGTATGAAACCACAATGGGTCATTTAACATACATTGTTCTTTTATTATGTATTTGTGACTTTGGGTTAGGCTGACTAGGAAGACAATAGTCAACTGCTTTGCAAAAGGATCATTTGTTGTCATTTCTTTTTTATCATTTTATAGGTGTGTTGTAATTATACATCACAGTGAGGTTCAAAGTGATACAGATGTACACGTGCACAGCACTTGGTGTGTTCCCCTCTGGATCCCACCCGGCTCCTCCCACTCCCCATACATGTTATTAAGATTGGTAGTGATACTTTCATATATGGACATGACATTTGGTGAACTGTTTCCTTCTTAGTTCTCCTTTCTCCCTCCCTCCCTCAATCTCCTTCCATTATTCTACTGGTCTCTCCCCTCACATGTTGACATTTCTCTAGAGAAGTGTTTCTCAAATGGATTAAAACATGACCAGGCATAAAATAATTTTTTGTTGTTATTGCTACCTAATAAACACAAACACGTACACACACGCATGTACACACAAAATTTCAGGAAACAGTATTTATTCTTACCAAATAAAATGCTCTGTGGTATTATATTTTCTTAACTTTTAATTTTTCTTTTAGACTGGTCTAGCCTAAATTATCCCATTTTATTTAATTAATAAATTACAGAAGTATGTTATAATCTGCTAATGAGATGCCTCCCATAATTTCCAATGTTCACTGTTCTAAAATATGTCAGTGCTTATATTGAGTCTTGCTTTTTCTGCCCAAGTTCAAAGCTGGATAATATTCCCTATAATGAGACAAAAAAGTAAAAGAAGGAAGAGGAACACAGCAAAAGAGAGGAAAGAAAGAAAGAAAAAAAGGAAGACAGAAGGAAAAGGAAAGAAAAAAAACCCAATGGGTTATTCCAGTGCTTCAGTCTGTTCTCTCATTTACCCTAACATCTACTATTAACTGAACACATTCTGTGTAAGGTGGGACTAGAATTGAGTGAGGTGCCTATGGTGCAAGCATTGAAAGAAACAATCATATTAGGATAATTGTCCAAAGAACAAACCCTAACTTGCAAAATATACGAATAAAGCTGTGAATTTGTAATTGAGCAAAAGTCAGGACAAAAAAATGAAGTTACATTCTGAAAAAATATTGTATAGGTAATTTCTGGGGTGTTAGTTTAAGTGTGGGATACTTAGGGGTCAGATTTTATACTGGAATTTGATCTGCAATAAGAGGGTACTATCTGGAGTTTGAAAGTCTTGAGAGTCTAAATCATACTGTGGTTCATTTTGCTTTTTCTGAGATTTGCTGTAGCTAGATCAGTCCTGGATAATGCTGATGTTGTTGATAATAGATGTAGTAGACTTTACAAGGGTAGGTACTGTACTAAGCACTTTAAATGCATTAGACTATTCAGCATCTTGTATCGTTATTCTCCCTTCTCCGCTTAGCTGGACTATTCTTCCCTCACATGCAGATAGCTCTCGTCCCCCTTGGCCCTGCATGTTCCCCAGCCTAGCTTCTCTGTAGATGTCTTTGCCAGGTGCTCAGTGAGGGCTGGTGGGTGGGGACAGAGGAGTGGCACTAGGGTTATCCTTGTCCTATTCATTTTCATTGACTATGTATCACTTCCCATGGTGCTGCAGGGAAATAAAAAAATCAAGGGTATAGGCTAAGAATTTCCCAAACGTGTCAGAATAACTAGTATGCATAATTTTTAAGCACTGAGATGTAATCTAACCATTATTTCTTACTCCTCAACTTACTTGAGTTGTAGTTTACAAAGCACTTTTTTTTTGCAGTACTGAGGATTGAACCCAGAGGCATTCTACCTCCCAGCTGTACCCCCAGCCCTATTTTTTTATTCTTTATTTTGAAACAGGGTCTCACGAAGTTGCGGAGGGCCTCACTAAATAGCTGAGGCTGGCTGCAAACCCAGATCCTCCGGTCTCAGCCTCCCAAATACTGGGATTACAAGCGTGCGCCACCATGCCTGGCTCTACAAAGCACTTTCTTCATGTTGTTTTCAAAATGTCTTAGGCTCCTGCTTCTGTCTTTCTACCTCTATCTATTCCTTCTTAGTTTCCTTTTCTTTTTTTCTCTTATCTTTATTTTTCACTTGTTCCTTCTGGTCTCTCTGACCTCTAAATATTGGTGTGCCCAGAGTTCAGTACCTATACCTCCACTGTTTTACCACCTCTGAGGGTCTTAGTTGGTCTCATTACTTTAAATTCCATCTTTATGCTTATAGTTCCCAAATTTGTGTCTTCAGTCTTGATTTTTTTTTCCCTGAACCCAAGATCTGCATAGTCCACTGCCTGCTTGATATCTCCACTAAGATGTCCTACGGGCATTGTGCAGCAAAGAGTAAGCACAGCAAGCAGGAGACAGCTTAGATCCTTAGAAAGGTTGACTTGCAAAGTTGGTTCTTGGCTATCATCTGGGAACTTGGCCCTTGAAGTGTTCCCAGTCAACAGTTAACTGACAAACATGGCTCTCTGTGTCTGAATTGTTTGTACAATGTGGTTTTTAGACTGAACTCTTGTATTCCTTCTGGGAGTCTGGGGTTTTGGTACATGCTAGGCAGAGGGTTCCTATGGGACCGGCCTTCTATAAAATGTTGGGCCCTGAGTCTCTCATGAGCTTCCCTAGCATACAAGGTTTTACACATGCTGCCACAACTTTTCGCTGAGGGGATCAGATCTGTCCTGAGTGTCCCCATGGGGAGAGGACTCCTGGAAACTTGCACCTAGTTTCTGCTGCGCTACACTCTATTGCTGTTTCTTTTGTTGATTTTGCTCTGTATCCTTTTGCTGGAACAAATCTTTGCCATGGGTGCAACTCTATGCTGCATTCTGTTCTTTCAGTGAATCTAAACTTAAGGATAGTCTTTGGGAGCCCTGACTAAGCCATCTTAATGCTAAATGTTCAAAACTGAGCTCTTGATACTTTTATCAATCAGCCACATAAAAACAACCAAAGAAACAAAACAAGCAAGCAAAAAGCAATGATTCCTTCTGGGGCTCATTTGTAGTTTTCCCTGACAAACTCCCTATAAAAATCCATTTCTTGAAGTTACTAGATGACACAAAAATCTTGCATCATCTTTGACATCTCTATTTTTATCACTATCTACACCTGTTCTTCAGCATATCCTGTAGGTTCTAGGCTCTAAATAAAGGTTGCATACCCTTTGTGTGAAATACTGAGGACCATGAGTATTCTGGATTATGGATATTTTCCCGATCTGGGAATATTTGTATATACATAGTAAGATATCATACGATGGAATTCATTTATGTTTTTTATATACCTTATATCATATGCACATGCCACAAGGACAATTTTATACAATATTGTTAAGTACACCTTCATTTTCACTGTGACTTGTCCTATGAGGCCAAGTGTGGAAGTTTCTACTTGTGGAATCATGTAGAAACTAAAATTTTTCTGATTTTGATGCATTTTGGACTTTAGATTTTCAGATTAGGTGTGCTCAGCCTGTATAACTAGAATTCAACTAGTTTTCAGTAATCTCACTGTACCACCCTGGGCCGTGCTACTACCTAGCCAAGTCTCCTAACTGACGACTTAGGTTATTCTCAACAGCCTATTATTAAAGCAGTCAGTAAATCCTGTTAAAAGTGTGTGTCAGAGTATGTGAACCTTGTGTTCATGAGCCTTCAATAATTTCTCATGGTATTTCTGCATTAAAGCCAAATCCTCACCTCAGGTCTTTCTGATCTGGACCCCTTTACCCTTCCATGCAGGCCCTACCCTGGAGCTATTTGGGATTTTTAATTAATTAAATTTTTTTTTTGCAGTGCTACAGACTGAACCCAGGGATGCTCTACCAATGAGCAGCATCCCTACCTCTTTTTACTTTGTGTTTTGATACAAGGTCTCGCTAAATTTCCCAGGGCAACCTTGAACTTGCGATCCTCCTATCTCAGCCTCCTGAGTTGCTGGGACTACAGGGGTGTACCACTATGCTTGACTGTTTTTTTTATATGTTTTTATTGGTGCATTGTAGTCTCACATCACAATGAGTATCAGTTTGGTGTTAACATACATGCACACAGCTCTTGGTGTCCCCCCCCACTTCCCCCTCCCACATGTGGTACTGAGAATGATGTTGGTATAATCTCATATATACACATTGTTTATGATAGTAATTCCATAGATTCACTTCTTTCTTGCCCTTCCCCTTCCCTTGTACCACTTCCCTTGCACCACTGAGGGTTCTCTGTTGTCATTGGAGTCCCTTTTGTGTCCCCACTACTCCCTAGGTTGCTCATATTAATGAAAACATATGTCCCTTATTTTTTGTGATTGGCTAATCTTGCTTAACATAATGTTCTCATTGACTGGGGTTTTTTAAATTATTGTTCCCTCTGCTTGAAATGTTCTTCCCTAAACATAACTATCTTTACTATTTAAATGGGATTTTTTCACTGAGAACTTTCTGGGCTGTTACATATAAAATTTTACCTCCACCCAACAATTTATATTGTTGATTCTTTTTATTATCTAATATACTGGGCCATACAAAGACCATAGTGTTTCCTTTCTCCCCAAATTTATATGTCGAAGCTCTCATCCCCAGTGCTATTAATTTGGGATAACACCTTTAAAGAGATACTTAAGGTTAAATGAGGTCATAAATGTGGGGCCCTTGATTCAATATGACTGGTGTCCTATAAGAAGAGGAAGAGGTACCAAGAGTGCATGTGCACAGACAAAAGCGATCTGCAAGTCAAGGAGAGAGGACTTGGGAGAAGCCAACCTTGCCAGCACCTTCCAGCCTCCAGAACTATAAGGAAATAAATATCTCTTGTCTAAACTGCCCAGTCTGTGGTATTTTGTTAATGGTCACCCAAACTGACTAATGCATATACTAATTATTTTAATTACTTATTTTACAGAATGTTTACCTTCCTCCTTAGAATGCAATCTTCACTTATGAAGGCATTTTTATCTGTTTTATTCACCCTCAGAATTCTCAATACCTATAAAGTACCTGAACAATAGTGGGGCTAGATTAATATTTGTTGAGTGAATAAGTGTGTGAGGAATCACTCCTGTTGGCTCCTGAAGTGTGTGGCAGATTGATTACAAAAGTGGTTCAGATTTTCACCCCTCTCTGTGCTTGCCCTTTCTCCATTCGACTTTGCAGCACTTGCTATCTAAGGATGGGGTCTATTTCTTCGCTCTGTGCATCTGAATTACCTTTTTGGCTTGCATCTGTCCGTACAATGTTGCAGAAGTATTAGTGCACCAGTTTTGGACCTAGTTTTCTAGAGGCATTGCCTGCTTTTATTCTCTTACTTAGAACTTTCTTTGTCATGAATGCCCAGGATAGCTTACTGGAGTCTGAATGACCATGTGGGAGAGATAGAAATCATGCTAGATGAGACCATTCTAGACTGGCCAGTCTCCAGCTGACCGGCTAGTTTACCATAGACATACAAGTGAGTCTAGCTTGCATCGTCCAAGACCATCAGAACTTTCCAGCTGATCCATATATTGGTGGGCAAAGATACATGTTTATTATTTTAAGCCAAAAAGGTTTTTTAGTTTTAGCTCTTATAGCATAATAGTAGGAAGAGATCATTGTATCTGACAGTAGCCCCAAGAAGTATTTTCTGTTTCAGACATGCCTTTTCTTTTTGATAGCCTAGCTTAAAAGAAGGTTTATGAACTCTGGATTCAGATCAAATTAGGTTCAAATCCAAAATCCGTCACTTTTATGTGACCTGGTGTAATTTATTTAACCTTTGACCTTCTTGTTATTTGTAAATTGTTCACAGAACTTCTTTTTTTTTTTTTTGTACTGGGGATTGAACCCAGGGGCATTCTACCTCCAATCTACACCCCCAGTCCTATTTTATTTTTATTTTGAAACAGTGTCTTGCTAGTTTGATGAGAGTCTCACTACTTGCTGAGGCTGTCCTCAAACTTGTGATCCTCCTGTCTCAGCCTCCCAAGTACTAGGATTACAGGCATGTACCATCACAGCCAGCTCTGCTCACAGAACTTCTGTGAAGATCAACAGGAAAACTTATGTCAAGCACCTGATACAAGAACTGATACTGCTCTAAAAATATTACCAACTTCCCCTAATAACTATTTCATGGGAAAACTATCAATAAATTATTCAAAATGCTTGTAGAAAATATTTATAACTTTTCTTATTACACCTATCAGCCTATTACACTTGCAAATGACCATTCAAAGCTGGCTTTCTGCTTTGTTACCCTAATGTCATCCTGATGTCTTTGAACTTGAAGGAGTGACCTTGGACTATCAGTGACAGCTGACAGCCCAAGTTTTAGTGACCCAATTCATTTCATCTTCATTTGAAGCCTTCATGATGTTGTTGACTTAGGCCAAAGACCTTCTCAGGTTTCTATTGCTGAATTAAAGAGTCCTAAGTTCTACATAACAACAGAGAGAAAACTGGAGACTTGTGATTCAGTGTCTTACATTTGGAACACTTCTGAGATATTCCCAGCATCTGTTGGTTACCTCTGATAAGTCCAAGTGAAATATGGGCTAAATGCAAAGACAGAGGTTCTTGAATTGTCCATTCAAAGTCACACAAATCAACCCATGACTACTTAGGCATCTATTTTTGAATATTTATTCCTCATGTTATGTAGCCTCTTCAATAACAGTCTGAGAAGGAGGTTAAATTTGATGCAATGGCTTAGGCACTAGATTTAATTTAGAGAAGTAAATGCTAAAAGGCAACAAGGCTTATTTTAAAATTTTATTTTTTAACAGGAAGTTAGTTTAAGCACTGCTCTCAGGTGAAACCATTCTATAACTGACATCATTTTTAAGTGCTCTGTATTGATTAAACACTTTAGCTGGATTTGTAAGTCTGATCAGAAAATATAAGTTGTATATCACAGTATGATTTTTCCTTTGATCCCGTTTTAGCTTTTTCTCCTTGGGATCAGATAATAATTTCTGGTAACATTTTGGAAACCAAAATCCATATGATTGGTAATGATCTCTCCTGCATAAGAAAAAAAAGCTTAACACATAATTTTATAAAAAATGCATGGGCATGGATTCATTGATAGCTTGTTTTCTCAAGAATCAAATTGATTGCCCCATATTAATCATCTCTTCAATAAACTGTCACTTTTGTAGTCAAGTCATTAAAATGATATCTTTTCTTAATGATGCCTTCTCGAACGCTTTTTCATCTGTTACACACTGTCGTTTTGGAAAGAAAATTTTAAAATGATTAAGATTTCTTGTTTGAAAGGGACTTGATTTCTCCTTTACATTTTACTAAAATAATATATAGTGAGGGTCCTAAGGCAGCTCAAATATTTCTGCAGCGTTATTATATTTTTCATATTTGATACAACTGAAAATGCACCTATAAAGCCCTCGAGTTTTGTATAATAAGAACATTCAGTATTTGGAATACAACACCAAATTTTATTGTGGCAATAAGGACACCAGGCCAAATGGGCAACTGAGAAGAATTGATTGGTTGATACCACAGAAAATAATTTTAAAAATACATTTATTGTTGCATTGTAATTATACATCATAGTGAAGTTCAAAGTCATACAAACATACATGCATACAGCTCTTGGTGTGGTTCCTTTTGTATCCCACCCCACTCCTGCCCCCATTTCTCTCTGTACATGTTAGTGAAATTGGTTTATTTGAACTGTTTCCTTCATCAATTCTCCTGTTTTCCTTCCCCATCTCCTTCCCCCCAATCCCTTCTACTATTCTGCTAGTCTCACTCCTCATTTATCTAAAGTCTCTTTTGCTTCCTATTTTCTCTCTAGTTTCCACATATGAGAGGAAACATATGACCTGTGATGTTCTGAGATGGGCTGATCTGTCTTAGCATAATATTCCCTAGTTCCATCAATTTTTCTGCAAATGACATAATTTTGTTCTTTTTTATGGCTGAGTAAAATTCCATTGTGTGAATTTACTACATTTTCTTTATCAATTCATCTGTTGACAGATACCTAGGATGGTTCCATAACTTGGCTTTTGTGATTGTGCTGTTATAAACATGTATATGCATATACCACTATAGTATTCTATCTTCAATTCTTTTGGAAAGATACCAAGGACTGGTATAGCTGGGTCATATGGTAGATCCATATGAGGAACCTCCATACTGATCTCTAGAGTGGTTGTACTAATTTACACTGATAACATCTGAGTTCCTATTTTAGCACATTGCCACTAGTGTTTGTTATTGTTTGTATTCTTGATGTTTGCCATTCTAACTGGAGTTAGATGGAATCTCAGTGTAATTTTTATTTGCATTTCCCTGATAATGAAGTCAAACATTTTTTTCATATATTTATTTACCATTTGCATTTCTTCTTTTAAGAAATATCTATTCAGTTGAATTGCTCATTTTTGATAGGGTTTTTTTTTAGTGTTAAGCTTTTTAAGTTCTTTGTTTATTTTAGATATAAATCCTTTATCAAAGGAGTATCTGGCAAAGAAAAGATCTCCCATCCTCTGGGCTCTCTCTTCAGACTCTTGATTCTTTTGTTTTCTGTGCATAATCTTTTCAATTGGACACTGTTCCATTTATTCTCAATTTTATTTCCTAAGTTTTGGGGTCTTATTGAGGAAGTCTCTAGAAGTGCCTATATGTCAGAATTGGTCCTATGTGTTCTTCTAGTAATTGCAGTTTATGTCTAATTTCTAGGTCTTCAATTCATCCAATTCATCTTGAGAGGTTGCTCTTTTTTTTTTTTTTTGCGGTACCGGGGATTGAACCCAGGGGCGTTCTACCTCCGCGCTACACCCCCGGCCCTATTTTTTTTTTTTTTTTTACTTTATTTTGAAACCGGGTCTCAGGAAGTTGTGGAGGGCCTCACTAAGTAGAGAGAGAGAGAGAGAGAGAGAGAGAGAGAGAGAGAGAGAGAGAGCTGAGGCTGGCCACGAACCGGGATCCTCTGGTCTCTGCCTCCCAAAGTACTGGGATTACAAGCGTGCGCCATCACGCCAGGCTGAGAGGTAACTCTTGAGCAGGGTGAGAGATACAGGGGTTTAATTTCACTCTTCTACATAGGGATATCCAATTTTCCCAGCACCATTTGTTGAAAAGACTGTCTTTTCACCAGCCTATGTTTTTGCTCCTTTTTCAAAAATCAACCGGCTGTAAGTGTAAGGATTTGTCTCTGTATCTTATATTCTATTTCATTTGTCTATGCGTCTCTTTTGTGCCAATACTATGCTGTTTTTGTTACTATAGCTCTGTAGAAAGCAAATTTTTGATGAGGCATGTTGCCAGAATTCCATGTTAATCAACACTACTTTCATCTTCTGGGTGTAGATTTTATAGGTCACTGCTTTCAAGAAGACTATAGTTTGGAATACACTAGCTACTATTATAAAGGCAAATAATTTACTAAATATAAGCACCATCCAGAGATGTGGCATGCAGTTGAAAAGTTGGAATTCATTCTTCCCAGCTTCTTCCTTCCACAGGTGAAGTGTGGAGCCTCAGGTTATGTACTACACAAGAAAATTAGCAATACACCCCAGGCATTCTTATTTCCCAGACTGATGCTTAAATAAAAGCAATAGCACTTTCTTGCTGGCAGGTGTTTTTGGGCAAGGATGCTCCTGGGTGGAGGACTGTGTATACAGCGGGTGGGGAAGACCCTAGGAAGTGTCCCCCTTGCCCACCCCAAGACCACCCCTATTTCTGCTCCAGGGCTGAGTGCTTAAGGAGAACATCAAAGCTAGACTGGATCAATAGAAGAGAGAGCTAAAAGTTCTATAGAGCTTTGGCAACCCAAGGGAGCCACAAAAAGAGAAGAGTTTGCAAGCTAATGGAACTTTTATTTTATTCTTATCATCTTACCACACAGGAGTCACAGGCTTCTTTCTAGCTCATCTCCAGAGCCTCAATATACACAGTATAGCTGTAAAACCTCCCGTATATCTGTAACTATGCTCCAGATAGCATAGTACCAACTTTAAGTTTTCTATGGCAAAAATCTTCTCCCCTGATCTGGATTACTCCGGCTTTCAGCAGGTCCCATTTCCAGTGTCAGATCAAGATATTGACATCTATTGCCAATCAGCAGAACTCAATTTAGGTATGTGTGATGAATGAGCAAGCAACAAAGGAGATTATTAAAAAAAAACCTATTTTTATCAGAGGGAGAGGACATAGATGCTATGAATTAATGGACGTAGTAGAAAAAACAACCTTCAATATCAGAAGTTGCTATCATTTGGATAATTTTAATAATAATAACAATACATGCACATAACAAAAGTGAAAAATTCAAATTAATATACAACTACATAATAAGAATGAGTATTCTTCTCACCCCACATCCTAGATATACTCATCACCTACTTTCTTGGGCATCCTTCACCAAATTACCAGGCATATCCAGACATCTACTTATCTCTCCATCTATTTTTTCATAAAGCCAAATGGGCACTTACTACTCCCATGCTTTTTCACCTCGGCTCAATGCCTGAGAAGTGCAAAACACTCATTGATGTTATCCATTATTATTACTTGTGGATCTTAGTTGTGTCTCTTTTTTTTTGTTGTTGTTACTAGGGATTGAACCCAGGGGCATTATACCTCTCAGCTACACCCCAGACCTATTTTAGTTTTTATTTTGAAACAGTGTCTCGCTCAGTTGCTGAGGGCCGCAATAAGTTGCTGAGGCTAGCCACCAACCTGCGATCCTCCTCAGTACCCCAAGTACTGGGATTGCAGGTTTGTGTTGCCATGTCTGGCTACTTGTGTTTCTTTCTGACTTTCTTTTTTCCATTCTAACACAGAAGTCAGGCTCTGCCCTGTCAGTTTTCTCTCAGCCTGTTGTCTATCACTTCTGATGATCATAGCGCTGAACCTGCTTTAGAGTGAACTTAGACATGAGCTAAGGCAATGGTCTCAACCCTGCCTACACTTTAGAGTCAACTGGGGAACATTTGCAAACTATTGATACCTGGGTCCTGACCCAGACTAATTATTAGAAAATTTTAAGGTAGGGCTCAGGCATAGATGGTCTTTTAAAACTCCCCAGCTGGTGATAAAGTGCAGCCAGGGTTGAGAAACACTGATCCGGAATGTCAGCTTGTCGAGACCACCTTGGACTTCAATTCTGTAATACAGTACTTTAGCTTTTGATTTTGTATTCCACATAAATTTTATAAGGCCGCCTGTGATTTCTTCAATCTTTTCACTGGAATAAGATCTGTTGTTTCTATTCAGCTCTTTTTCCCTAAAATCAAATCTAGAATAGATCCTGTTAAACTGAAGAGTTGAGGGTTAATTTTACTCTGTATAACTGAGGCTTTATGTATTAAGAAATAACATCATCAGCCTGGCATGGTGGCACACGCCTGTAACCCCAGTGCTTGGGAGGCTGAGAAAGGAAGATCACAGGTTTGAGGCCAACTGCAGCAATTTAGCAAGACCCTCAGCAACTTAGCAAGACCCTTTTACAAAATAAAAAATAAAAAGGGCTGGGGATGCAGCTCAGTGGTAGAGTGCCCCTGGGTTTAATCTCCAGTACCCCCTCCAGAAAGAAAGTTACCCCCGGGCGATTAATCGACATATGTGGCTCTAACATCAATTTTGATAATGCTAATTCAGCTTGATCTTTCTTTTCCTGGTGCTGAAAAATTTCAGGCTAGGTTTCCATCTTTTTATCATTTCACTTTGTCATATTTATGCCTGCATGAGAATCACCAAGTCAAATTAATAAAATCAGCTGGGCGTGATAGTATTTGCTCATAAACAGTAGTATGTTTGCAAGAGTTTGATATGCACCTTTGTGCATATGGTAAGTACAACTGAAAACTGATATGGGTATGTCATGTGTAGTTTTATCACAACCTCAAAGACTGCGAGTGATATTGCCACCCATGTTATGATTTTCTGAAGAGCTGGATAATTCTTGGGAGTTTAAAATGAAATACAGCCGGGCATGGTGATGCACACTTGTAATCCCAGTACTCTGGGAGGCGGAGACCGGAGGATATGGGTTCGCGGCCAGCCTCAGCTCTCTCTCTCTCTCTCTCCTTAGTGAGGCCCTCCGCAACTTCGTGAGACCCAGTTTCATAATAAAGTATTAAAAAATAGGGCCGGGGGTATAGCGCGGAGGTAGAACGCCCCTGGGTTCAATCCCCGGTACCGCAAAAAAAAAAAAAAGAAATACAGACTTCCCTCTATTTATGTAAAAGTTTAATTCCAGAAATTAAATTAGTGAATATCAAACTCTTGCAAACATACTACTGTTTATGAGCAAATAGCATCTAGGCACAGATACTTGAAATTTGGTGTAAACATATTCATAAGAATGGACAAAAATACCCCCAAACCTAACAATACCAAGTGAAAAAGAGCACAATGGATTCTTACATACCACTCATGGGAGTAGAAGTTAGTAAAATCATTTTAGGAAACTGCATGGCAAGATTTACTAAAGCTTAACATGTTCCTACTCCATGATCCAACAGCTCTACTCCCTGAAATACATACTCAATAGAAAGCAGCATGTATATTCACAAAAATATGTGCAAAGATTTTATACCAGCCCCAAATGAAAACAAGTCGTTGTGTCCATCACTGTTAGAAGGCTAATGTAGGATATAGTTATTCATATAGTTATACAATAGAATATAATAAAGCAACAAAAATGGACATACCCATACCACCTGCAGTAACCTGGATGGATCTCACAGATACAGTGTTAAAAGGCAATCATAAAAGACTGTGACAAATGATTTCATTTAAAAAGTTTAAAAGGCAAAACTAATCTGTAGTGAGAGCAGTCAGTAGTTAATTCTCTGGGGAAGGAAGGACTGGGGAGAATTCTGGGATGGTGGTCATGTTCTGTATTATGTTCTGGGCGGTGCTTATACCCGTGTATTCACTTGTAAAAGTATATTTGGCTGCACAATTAAAGAATATGAATTTTACTTCAAAAAAGTTTATAAAAACCAAACAAAGGATTTGTCTATGTGACATTTGTCTATGGAACATTCTTTTAAGGTAGAAACGTTGCATGATTGATAGGATTTCTAGTACCCCTTGGCCACTGCTTACTAAACTCCTGTAATAGGATAACTCAAATATTTCACAAAATGTCACACTATTTTCTAAGTGGCAAAATTCCAATGCTGAGACTCATGGAGTTTCAGATGTATTTTAAGCAAAGTTTCTCAAAACTCAGTAATTTCAGTACTGTCTGAATTGTTATTTTCTTAATATTTTTCTTTAATTTGACTTACCTTTTTAGTTTACATAAGTGTTCTAAAAATGCTATATGATTTAATATAAGTAGTAAATCATCATTATAGATGTAGATAGATAGTAATTATAAAAACAAATGAAATGACAATTGTTATAACCCAATATTGTGGCCTGCAGGACCTCTTAGGATAACACTTGCTTTCTTTTCATTAGTGTTAGCCAACATTAGAATGATGTTAATGGTAGAAGAGAATCAAACTGACACCTGATGTAAACAGAAGATTTAGAAAATAATTGTAATATTTCCCACTGCAGGATACTTGTTTTATTAAAATTTGTTATGTGGATGATGAGCTAAAGTGCTTTCATATTTCCTCAGCCACCCTGCTTTTCCCTGCATCTCTCCTAACAATTAAAAAACGATCCACATTGATGTTTCTTCCTAGGTGAAGAGACTTATACTTCCCTCAGCTTTGCAGCAAATGGTTTGATTATTTTCTAAAGAGCAAACCAATGTGGGATTAATTTACTAGTTAAAGAAGGAGCTAGGTATTAAATTTTGCCGGATTTGCAGTGAGTGAGTGAATTTTGGGGATGGGTGGGTGATCAAGACCTAACTATGTCTAGTAACAAAGCAATTCAAATGAATGCTAGGGAAATCATGTGCAAACCAAACAATCAGAAATCTCTAATTCTGTACTGAATATAGTAAGAAATCACAATAAAGAACCCCTTTCATAGGGACAAAGGTATAAGTGATACCACATAACACTGATTCTGCTGTGCTCCCAATTTAAGAGACATAGGTCAATGTGGTGACATAGTCACTGTTAATTTAGTTCTGTATATGGATACCATGCAGATGATTAGATGATTCCCAGAACCTGTGTCATACTTCTAACATATTGGAAATTATGACTCTAGGAATAAAGATTTAAGTTCCAAAATATAGGGGAGAAATTACTTCAACATTAGGTAGCACTTTATACAGTTGTAGTTTTTGAAGACCAAAAATGAACAACTAGCCGGGCGTGATGGCGCACGCTTGTAATCCCAGTACTTGGGAGGCTGAGACCAGAGAATCTGGGTTCATGGCCAGCTTCAGCTACTTAGTGAAGTATCTGCAACTTAGTGAGACCCTGTTTCAAAATAAATAATAAAAAATAGGCCCAGGGGTGTAGCTTGGAGGTAGAATGCCCCTGGGTTCAATCCCCAGTGCCAAAAAAAAATCAACTATTGGTATTCCATATGGTTTATCATTAGTGTTAAAAACGTTTAACTGTTTCCCATCTTAAACTAGTAAAAGATTATATTGAAAAATAATTTGAGCAACAAGGGCCAATTAAAACTCAGTAGAGGCAAAGGACAAATCAAATATGAAGCTATTAGTGTCTGTCTATTGATATAATGCCTAGTAAATACTTTCATTCGAATAAAGTGGGTCATGGAGGAGAGGTGGGGGATAGACTTGCTCACAGAGGCTGAATAAACTTAAGGTGTCTGAAATTAAGTCTAGAAGGAGACAGATTTTCCAGTCAGAAAAATGGCCATGAGTGTGGCTTTTTGAGTTTGGGTTTGAAAGGAATAAAAAAGATAAACGGCATTTTTGTTTTGAGAGTGGTTTATGGCCAAAAGAATCCCCAGTTTAGATTACATAAGTCTATGAATCTTCAAAACTTGATATGATCATTTCAAACTTGTACAAGTGAAGAACAGACCGAGCATGCCCTTCCACCTCTTACGAGGGCTCAGTGTTCTCTTCACATGGAATCAGGAAAGATAATAGAAAATCGAAGGAGTCCCAGAGAGTAGAGCCAAGATCTTCAACGAGGGCCTATTCAAGCATCATTGTCCTGCCCTGGGTTGGTGGATCCTTGCCATATTGGTCCAGCATTATTTAGGACTTCTATAGACTCATAATTCTGGGTGCTCCCAATTCTCTTTCCTGTATAGGATTTTTATTATAATTTTTATCCCTTCTTCTAGAATTGTACATTGGGTATATGAGGAGCATGTTTTTCCCCCCATAGGTTTCTAGATAAAGAGGAGTCACACCCAGAATGAAGTATAGGTACTGTCAAGAATGAACATATATATAAACTACCAATTCCAATCTCAAAGACTTGTGGGGTGAGGGGGAGGACCCAGTGGGGAGGGCAACAAGAGTTGTGTGCATGTATTTTTCTAACAATCTGTACAACAATAAGATGTAAAATTGCAATACACTCAATAAAAATAAATAAATAAAGAAGTCCCAGCATTTAAGTGCTGTAATGCTGCAAGCTTTCATGCTTTTATATTTTTAGGGAACAATAAATTCATTTTGGCGACATACGGGAAGGACATGTATATGTATGACCCAGAGAACAATCTGTGGTGGATTGTATTTATATGTTTTTCAATTATCTACTCTCTCTCTGTGAGAGAATTATACATTCTGCTCCTTTGGAGTCATTCTGAGTCATGTGACCCCCGGTAAGAACCAGCACATGGCTGTGCCATCGTACTTTTCTCCCTGTTGCTACCAGAATAGCATATCCCAGATGGAGACTGCTCCTTAAGCCTGCGTCTTGGAATGAAGAAGCCATGGAGCAGAGCTGTAGTCAACCCTCGCCCAACACATAACATGAGCAAGAAATAAACCTTTGCTATGGTAAGCTATTGATATTTGGGGGCTGTGTGTTATTGTAGCATAATGTAGTGAAAATGCATTTATTCTAGCACAAGGCTAAGTATGGGAGAGCCAAAACCAGGGCCAGGCCTTCGGATTCCCAATTGCAGGTTCTTCTCATGGAATCTCAGTCCCTTTCATGGGTTAAAAGCATATTTAAATGCTTTCAGGGTGGTAATTTTTGAAAGACTGTTGCTAGAGGACACATGAGTATTAGAATGTTGAGGTATCTGCCCAGTCCATCAAACCACACTTTAGGATACATCTACATAGCCACATGAAATAGAAAATAGAGTTGATTACATAATTTATCCTCTGATAGCCCTGACTTCGGGTATCTAGATATAGAAAGGAAAAGATTTGTTATAATTTTACATTTTTTACTCTCTTGGATTTCAGACTTACTTAGGTATATGTTTAATCTTAAAGTTTCCAGATTTCTCCTAAAGACAGTTTGAAGTAGAATAACTCTTGTAGTTGAACACTAGATAGAAATGGTTTCTTTTTGTTTTCTCCTCACCTGAGAATAGGATTCCAATAAAATCCTGACTCAATTAACTAGAAATCCTCATACTGGGATCCAAAAATCACAGAAAAGTCATTCCATGGTATGGTCTTGCATTATCATACATCACTGTCAACTGTTAAAAGTAATACTCATGGTAGTATCACAGTTTAGTGTCTGACTTAGCAAAATCATTTAGTCACTTTTATCTTACATTTGGATTGTCTTGTTTTATGGAACAACTTTACTCTTTCTTCTGTGAGCTAATGAACCTAATGTACCACTTTCTGTGTCCTGAGATAACTGCAATTTAAATGTATTTAACCTCAACTGTCCTTTATTAAAGCAAAAGGTCCACAGCTGAATCAGAAAAATGTTTGGGATAAGACTGATTTTGTACTAAACTAAACCCTGCTCATGAGAAGTTGCCATTTGTCTCTTAGAGTGTTTTATTGCAAGAAAAATATGGTCACATATATTAGTTTTATATTCCATCATTCTTATTCTATTCTTTTAGTGTTTTTTCCTCCATTAAAGGTAATTTTCTTTCTGTTTGCTTCTTCATGTCTTAAAGCAAAAATATAGCAAAATCTAGTCAAGAATCCCTGGACATTGAGAGGCAGAATTTTTATGAAGCATTTTCTGAATGAGAATAAAAGAAATAAAAGAAAGAGAAAAGTATATGTGTCTCAAAGACAGAAGTTTGCCCTGATGTTTGAATATATATATATATATATATATATATATATATATATATATATATATATATGTATTTTAACTTGTGACCCACAACCTAGGTTAGAGTCCTCAACTAGTTATGGACATGTTCTGGTGAAAACTTTTTCACCTTTCTACATCCTTATGTACTAATGGAAACCATAAGATCAGTATGTAGTTATCTCTGTTTTCACCTGTGCTCTTCAATGATTCAAAAGAAGTCACTTAGGAATAGAAATGATTCAGGCTAAACGGGGACTCACCCAGTGTATGTACACAGACCATCTTCATGATCATCAGAGTTGCTGTTGTCACAACTGCCTAAAGATTCAGGAGATTAAAAGGAAATCTACTTTGTGAGTGCAAGGTGGGGTTTAATGTTCCAAATGCTGCTGGAACATTTTTTTTCAAGAGTTCAGCAACTCTTGTTGGGAATCTCTCAAATAACCTTTCCCTGGTTCCATTTTTATTTTGTTTTTCTCAGACCTTGAATTGTCAGTCACTTAGCATGAAATGTAGTGGGTTTTTTTCCCCTTTTTTTTGGTAAAACACTTTAAAGGAAATATACCCATTCTGAGCATTTCTGAAGAAAATGACCTCTTAGCTACAGAATTGCCAAGGCATTTGTGTTAAAGAAGTGCTCTTTTCTCCTGGAGGTAATTTTGTATATTTTGATGTATGCCCTTGACATGTTTTAAAGGTTAGGAAAATGCTCAATGTATTTCTGCTTCTAGAGTTAAAGGATCTGCTTCCTCAGATACAGTTGCTTAATGTTTCACATCCCACAATAATTAGAAAGCCAGAATTGGGAAGGAACGAGTTCAATTTTTTCATTAAGTGTAATATGTAGAGCTGCTGTTGGTACAGATGCAGAATTGATAGGGGAAATTGAGTCAGTTTTAAGAGAGGGAGGGAGGAAAAGGTGACAAGAACTTGAAAAGTCAAATCACTGCTCTTGTGACTGTCCCTTGTGGGACCAAGCATCTTGTTTGGCACTCAGGAGGTATAGAATAGGCTATATCCTCTGCACTGCAATTTTATCAGGAATTTACAGTGTTTGCTTATGTAAATGAGAGCTGAAAGTTGGAAGAACAAAAGAGCTTAAATGTGAGCACTGCTCTTGGGTTTCAACTGAAAATGAATGATATATTTGATTGGATTAGTGTTGTTAAAGCTGTACCTTCTGCTCCACTGATTCTGGGTCTGATTATGAAGGTATCGAGAGATAGAAGAGTACTAGGCTGCACTCTGAACCTTCAGGCTGATCCATACGAGGAAGGACACTAGCTATCCCCTCTTGATCCTCCCTTCCCCATTCTATTAAATAAGGTGATGGACCAGATATTTTTAGGATGTCTTTTTGTGACACTTTTCACCTTGCTTGTTTTCCAGTGTCCATATTCTTTCAGTTGTATTGTCCTCTAGAATTTTCTGGATGTCCTGCCCTCTCATGTTGGGAGGAGCAGACCTCATCAATAGGACTTAATATAGCACTTTTCAGAAATACTTAATTATTTTTGTCATTGTTGTGTATTTTATTTTTAATTCTACCTTTGCCATCATACATTTTATATTCTTTTAAAAATAATTTTATTGATGCATTGTAACTACACATCATAGTGAGATTAAAAGTTATACATTTATGCGTGCATACATCACTCATCTACTTCCCTTTGAACCCACTTCCCTCCCTCTCCTACCTCCCTGTACATCTTAGACTGGTAGTGATACTTTCATATATGAGCATAACATTATTTGATCCATTTCCTTCCTCAAGCCTCCTTTTTTCCCCTTCTCACCTCTGTTCCCCATTCTATCTATATTTTTCTACTTCTTTGTTATTCAGTCCTTCTTATATTTCAAGCTTATCATTTGTGATCATTTTTCTTTACCTGAAGTCCACACTTCTTAACAATTTCCTTTAGTTAGGCTCTGTTACAAGTTTTAGATATTTTTGGATATAATAATCTTGATTAGTAACTTTCTTTTAGGACCCTTGAAGGAATTCCACTGTCTACTGTATTCCATTGTTGCTGTTGAGGAGTCATCTGCCACTTATGAATATAAATGCCACTTCTTTGAAAGCAATGCCATTTTTCTATAACTTCTCTCTCTTTCTCCCTCTTAATCTACATTTTTTGATGATGTGTGCAGATCCAGATCCAGATTTATTTTTATTTATACTTATTGGGCATCAATGACATTCTTCAATTTATAGACAGCTGCTTTTCATTAATTCTAAACAATCTGAACTCTTATTCCTTCAATTATTTCTCTCTCCTACTTTTGAAAACCTGATTATTTGCCTGAGAGAAACATCATTCTATTCTTCATGACTTTTAATCTCTTTGGTCCTATTTTCTATCTCTGTCTCCCTGTGCGCCATTCTGGATAATGAACTCTGATTTGCCTTTTACTTGCCTAGTTCTCTTCTTACCTGGGACAAACTGCCAGTATTTCATTAATGTGCATTGGACTATAAATGCTCACAAAGTTGGTTTGTGGTTAAATCTTTGGGTTTTAATTTTTCTTTAAATATGCTCTTTCTTGCAATGGGAAGGTGATGTTTAGAAAGAACTTGCTTCTGGACCAAACTTCTATTAAAGTGGGGCTTTTTGGGATCCCAGCTCTATGGGAATTTTTCCAGTAGGTATCATTTCATTGGTAGGGCTAAGGCTTTGTTCCTCCTGACAAAAGCTAAAGTTCAGATTTACTATACTTGACAAAAGCCCTCAGGACAAAGCAATTTCATATTTCCACTTACCTCACTTGGTTCTTACTTTCTCTTAGATTTTTTCCTGCTATTATGTGATCCCAACACTTTAAAGAATACATACATATATAAATACTAGATTATACATATATTGCCATAATTCTAATTTATGGTTTTATATTGCATTTCTGATTTTTAGTTCCTTTTGATAGAGGGTGAGCAAAGATATCTAGCATACTTTATTTCATTTCAAATAATTATTCTCTCATTTGTTTTTTGTGGCTGTGCTCTCTACTAAAATTCTTCCTGCCTCTTTTGCCTAATTTTAACCATTTTCACTTCTGGCTCTGCCTCCTATTTCTGGCTACAGGGCTTAGTCCCCAGCACGGAGACCAGTTCTCCATCTGCCCTGCTTCCCAGTGAATTGTAACTAATCAGAGGGTGTTAAATAGTATTCATATGTTAATAACCTCCAAATTTATATTTGTGGACTAGAAGACTAAATGTTCACTGCTCCCCAGTTATATTTCTCTCTATTAAAGACACTTATTTAAGTGTTTATTGGTTTTTCAAATTTACATGTTTAAAATGGAACTCTGGATTTACTCAAATTTGGTTTGTCCCCTGAATTCCCCATTTCTGAAAACGATGCCACCATTTTTTAGAGTTGCTTAGCCCTTAGACCTGAGAGTCATCATTTATTTTGTTCTTCCTTTCATACATACTTCTAAATCCATCAACAAATACCCTTGCTTCATCTCTCAGACCTATCTGAAATCTAGAAACTTTTCACCCCACTCCTAACACCTTGGTCCAAATCATTGTGATCCCCAGTGTGAACTATGCTGTGGCCTCCCCATCTCTTTCTTCATGACACACCTTCTCCTTTCCCCATTGCTATTCTTTCTACAGAGTCAGAGTTGCCTTTAATAATACAAATTGGATTGTTTCTCCTCTATTTACATCTTTAAATAGCTTGCCATCTCACTCAGAAAAAAGAAAAAAAATCCTTTTTGCCCATAATAGTATGCCAGTTCAACCACTAAATATCTTTTAAAACCCAGACCAAGTTTACATATTTTCTCTCCTCCTAGTATTTCATATTTTTTTTTGCGGTACCGGGGATTGAACACAGGAGCGCTCTACCTCCGTGCTACGCCCCCGGCCCTATTTTTTATACTTTATTTTGAAACCGTGTCTCACGAAGTTGCGGAGGGCCTCAATAAGGAGAGAGAGAGAGAGAGAGAGAGAGAGAAAGAGAACGAGCGCTGAGGCTGGTCACGAACCCGGATCCTTCGGTCTCCGCCTCCCAAAGTACTGGGATTACAAGTGTGCGCCACCACGCCCGGCTGTATTTCATATTTTTAAAGTCGTTGTAATAATGGTAACCACTATCTGAGACTAAATTAACTTCTGAATTTTAGGCAATTAGAAAAGTCCCTGGAAAATAGTAAGTGTTCTGTTGATAAAAGCCATTATTATTATCTGAAAATTTATAGTTTATATATTGATTTGTCTGTTCATTCCACTAAAATGCCCCCAAGAGAACAGGAATTCAAATTGTCATATTCCCATTGTCCTCCATTGCCAGATCCATTGCATGGCACACTGAAGATGCTTACTAAAGACAGAATCCCTGGATGAATTCATTCTCCACTCATTCTTTCTTTTCTTTTATTTTCTTGTGGCACTGAGGATTGAACCCAGGGCTGTTCTACCTTTGAGCTACAACCCAGACCTTTTTATTTATTTATTTTTATTTTGAAACAGGATCTTACTAAGTCATTGACGGTCTCACTGAGTTGCTGAGGCTGAACTCGAACCTGCTCTCCTCCTGTCTCAGCCTCCCAAGTACTGGGATTACAGATGTGTGCCACCACACCTGCCTTCCACTCACTCTTTCATCCATACATGTTGACTGAGTATCTGCTGAGGGCCAAATATTGTGTTAGCTTTAGAGAATAAAGCTAACACAGAATAAATAAGTTTCCATTTATGCATAATGAGACTAAATCTTTTGTGAAAAGACAATTGAGCAAAGATGCAATGGTAGCACAATATTGTAAGTGCTCTATTAAGAGAAATCACTGGTAAATCCTGAAGGCTAGTGATTCAGAGCAAAGAGATGCTTTTGTATAGGAGTCCTTTAGACAAAACTTTACATGACAAAACTTATAAGATTGACTCAACATTCTGGCTTCCAGAAGTGATCTTAGGTAGGTTAGAATGAGAGGAAGACACTTGGTTTTCTAACTCTCTTAGATTTTATCAAATGCCTATAATGCAGGATAGGTGAAGCTGTAAATCAACAGGTATAAGTCTATTCCACAGAAACTAATGAGTTGGAAAAAATAGCCTGCAACAAAACAAAGTTCTATGTTGAAAGTGGCTGCATCACCCTCCAAAGAATAATGATTAGAGATGGTCATTGCTTTGGGTTAGGACAGAGAGCTTTCTGTTAAGCATGACCTACAGAGTCAGAGCAGTATCCTTGAGAGAGTTGTTTCAAGGGCAATACACCCTACTGCATTTCCAACAGAAGGATCTTGAAAGATATTTTGAGTAAGAGAAAGAGGATAGGCATCATGACATGAAGAAACAAACCAGAATTTTTAATAAAAGCATTAAATTCTAGCTTGTCTACTTCACCAATCTGTGATCATGGGTAAGATACAACCTCTCTGGGTATCTAGTTCCTTATTTTTAAAATGGTTGTAATGATAGCTACACATTTTTTGCATAAAATTCTAGTATATAATGGGCTTCACAGTCATTATTGTTCATTTTTATTATGTAATAAATGGGCATAGTAAATATGCAAATTATAAGCAAATTCATTATTACTTAATCACAACTCTTTCTTGCTTGCTATTTTTTATTTTGTTGATAATTTCTGCCTCACATGCTAGAAGCTCTGGCTCTCTTAATAATCAGCAGCTCAGGTAGAGCCAGAGTAGTAGCCCTGCCTTGATTACATTCCAGTTAATATTTTGATGCCTATGAGATTTTCCGTGAATACACTCCTAGAATCATGGAAAAGTGTTACCAATTGCCAAATTACATCCTAGAGCTTGAAATACTTACACAAAGGCAATGACCTCTTCTCCTCCTACCCCAGCCCACTAGTGGTAAGGCCTAGATACCACATCCTTCTTGTGAATGTTTCTTTGCTTTCTCTCATCCACATGAACCACTTTATCATCTTCCCTGCAACCCTCCAGACAAAATTAATCTTTTTCCTCTTTATACAGTCTAACCACATGACTTTGCTTAATTTATGAAAACACAAGTGTTATTTATTGTAACATGCATGGAGCTATTAAAAGTTTTACAATGATAAAAAGTGTAAAATTAGTAAATGTGATACATTCTAATTGAGTCTGCAAGGTCTTTAAAAGCAGAAACTATATTCAAAGAACCAGGCAAAACTCTTAGATCATTGGCCATAAATAACAAATTTGAGGATTTTTCCTTATGGGCTGATTTAGATATCTGGGATGGGAAGGGGCTAGAGAAATCATGAGGACACTTGGGAGTTTGAGGTTAGAGCCAGCTGAGAAAGAAAGGAGGGGGAAATTAAGCAGAGAAGGGAGAAGGCCATAGCAGAAGACAAACCTCACTTATATGTGGCTTTGATGAGGATATTTCTTACAAAGGACACATTTACAGTCTTAATTTTGTAATATCTCCAAGAAATATGGTGATTTTTATACCATAACTTGTTGGAGTATGTTATGTACATAAAAATGTGGAAGACTCCCAAAGCATTTAAGACCCTAATGCAAGACAGCATATGATGATACCAATGAATTCATTTTGTAAATAGATGCTTATAGTGAATTATAAGTAATTATAAAGTAATTATGCAAATTATCAAGTGACAGTGAGTTAATATGGCACATATTTATAAGGAGCGAATTATTGTTGTTGAGCTTTTTGCAATACCAATGTTAATTACCAAAGGCTTGTATTAGAGTTTGGGGAAAAAAGCATTTCTAACCCAGGCCTGAGGATATCAGAAGCAAGTGAGAAATGCCAATCTGCAAGCCATTTGTAGTAGATTATGATATTTTCTTGATTTATTAAAAGTAGCTAAAAGGTAAGTTACGTTAGTTCAGAATATCTTGTTCTTTGTGAGCTAGTGGTAGTACCCAGAGATAACTGTTTCTTCTGAAATAAATCTGGCAGGAATTATCAGTCCTCATATTAAACTGTCCCACTAACCCCTGTAGTGACCTTTCCCAGTTATGTGAAAACCAGAACCACAATTAGCCATCTATGGGCCACTGCAACTTCTCATTAGTCCATTGCTTCTTAAAGCTCTATACTATTTGTTTTATGATTGGTTTTGCATGTTATTTTAGTGTCCTGGGATATTACTGTGGATTGCACACTTGCATTCTTTTAAAACAATTTGTTTTTATCCCAGTTAAACTTGCTAAAATTTTACCCACCAATCTAAAACATCCTCTCTGTCCTTCCTAAACAAACTGGTGCTCCTTTCTTTTTTTTTATTGGTGCATTGTAATCATACATCGTGATGAAGTTCAGGGTGATAGAGGCATACACACACACAGCACTCATTCTTGTCTTTACCATGATTCCCAAGTCCCCAGGGATTCCTCTACAAGCGATGCATCAGAATCTGGGACACTATTGAGCATTGTTTGATGAAGACCTCCAGAAGCCTTCAGGAATTAGTAGCAAAGGTCTGGGAGGATGGACGTACAACCCATCCCTGGGTACGGGAAAGGCACTTAACTAGGAAGCTTATTTTAATTAAACAGATGTGTTAGCAGATGTGCTTATGTGCTAACAAAGAGCAAAGGTTGAAGAACTTCAGCCCCAATCAGATTTATCATAAATTCTATAATCCATTCATTTCTTCCTTTCTCAGGTAAGTGTTATGCGACACTTACCTGAGAAATTATAAATGAGATTGAAAGATGAATAGAAGTTTGGAGCTAACCAGGTGAGAAGTTAGAGAAGGTTGTTTCGGGCAGGAGAAATTGCTATGTGAACAAAGTAATGCCCCACGTGGGGATGCCATTCACATTGGAAACATTAAAAGGTGTATTAACCTGCTCTGTCTGCTATAATGAAATAAAGACTGGGTGGCTTACAAAACAAAAATTTATTTTCTCAAGATTCGGAAGTCTGGAAGTTTGAGGTCATCATGGCAACCCAGGTCCTAGTGAAGGTTTGCAGCTGTCTGAATTGTTTTTGTGCTCTCATACAAAGTGAAGGAAAGAGAGCAAGAAGGCTCTCTGGTGTCTTTTTTTAGAAGGGCACTAATCCCATCTTGAGGATCCCCCCCCCCATGTCCTCTTCTAACCCCAAATCCCCTCTAAAAGACCTCACCTCCAAACACTGTCCTACTGGTGGTTAGGGCTTCAACATATGGACTTTGGAGAGACACAAACATTCAGTTCCTACCAGAGGTCTAGAAGCCTGGTAATGACAGCAAGAGAAGACCTGGTGTGACTGGTGAGAGGTTTCCAGAAAAAGGAGAATGGAAGGACATGGGGCTGGAGAGCAAGGAGACTTCCAGGTTGAGGTTGGCAGTGTGTAAAATACTGTGGTATTTAGATTTTGCTCAAAGGTCTTTATCAGCATTAAGCTCCCAGGCAGAGTACTAATTTCCAAATGATCACCCTGCAGGTAGCATAAAGGGTGAGTAATGGGGGTAGGAGTAGAGATGCGGACACAGCAAGAGCAAGCATGTTCGTTAGGGGCAATCATGATAGTTCAGGAGAAAGATGGCAGGAGCCTGGACCAGGAAAGGGAGATGAGAGGGATTTGACTTGTGGGACTATTGGAAGTTCTGTGTATTCGAAGGAGATGGCTGTAGTTCTTAGTCTAAAAAAGGATGGGAATAAATTACAGAAAAAAAGAGGGTGATGGTGTTTCTCCTACTCCCTTCTGTTATTTCCATAATATTTGTACTGCCCAAATTCCTATGTCTACTCCCAGTGGCCCTCAGAGGCAAATAGTGGCTCTCTGTGCTCCTACTCAAATGTGGAAGTCCAACACACACTGAGACTCAGAACTTCTGAAGTCCTGATAACTTAGTGTGTAATTGTTATCATGTGCCTGGACTGGGGCACTTTAAGAAAATGGGCAGGACCATTGAATGGTAGTTTTCTATTACTGTGAATATAATAGAAATGACCCAAATAAAATGAGTGAGAAGGTGTAGAAATGTCCAGTCTCAGGGAACACAAAGCAGCAAGTCACTTCGTTCTGGGACTGCTGAATACTGAATTCCCATGTTGGGCTCTCCTGATGTAGTTGGTAAGCATCTGAAGTACCCACGTGGAGGCCATTAGTAGACAGAATCCTGACTTTGATGACAGGTCTGGTTTTCCTGAAAAACGAGGAGTTGGTACTTTTTAGTTGAAAGAAAGATCCATTCTTGAAGACACCAGCAGTAGGAATAGTTCACTTCTTTATCTCACATCTCACTAAAAGAGTCAATGGGAACCACATGGTAAGGAGAGGAAAAAATGAGTCAAAACTAGGATTGGTAAATAATCTCTCAGTGACCACATAGCCCTGAGGAAAGGGGGTCAGTGTTGTGGGATAGAGGGCCTTTAATAGTCCATAAAAAGAGAACACCTATTTTTATTTTTATTTCTTGGTTCTGAAGATTGAACCCAGGGACATCCTACCCTCAAGCTCCACCCCCAGCCCTTTTTTTTCCTTTGAAACAGGGTCTGGCTAAGTTGCTGAGGGTCTCACTAAGTTGCTGAAGTTGACCTTGAATCTGTGATCCTCCTGTCTCAGCCTCCCAAGTATTTGGAATATAGGTGTGAGCCACTGTGCCCAACTGAGGGAACCTACTTTTAAAAATTAATCATATTTATTCCAGAAAAATTAAAAAATATGTCAGGTGTATACATTAAATAATTTAATCTTTTAATTATACTTTCTAATACAATCTTTATAATTTGCTATCTTTCTCCATGCAGCTCTTTTGCGCTCTAGTATATGCTACAAAGGGGTATCATTTTATGTGTGTGTGTGTGTGTGTGTGTGTGTGTGTGTATTACACACAAATACACAACCCCCAAAGGCCTGTACCAGTATAAAAGACACAAAAGCCCAGAATTCAGTCCTGGGGACCTATCTCAGTGCTAAGCACCAGGAGTTATCAAACTAAGTATATGTCCAGATGTGGAACGCAAGATGAGCTGAAGGTTTAGGATGTAGTCTTTGAACCATGCAGAGGTATCAGGAGCCTTTTCTGATGCAGGGTGGGTTTAGGGTGAGGGGTGGATGTGCTATCTAAAGACATTGGGCATGTTCAGACAGCATTACAAATTTTCCTTGTTTGTTAGGAATAAATGAACATCCAAAGCAGTGTCTCAAAGTGTGGTCTCTGAACCAGTAGCATCAGCATCACTGGGAACTTGTTAGAAATGCAAATGATTAGACCTCTCTCTATATCTACTGAGTGAGAAACCATGGGCGTGAGACCTAATGATCTGTTTTAACAAGCCCTCCTTAGCTGGGCGTAGTGGCGCATGTCTATAATCCCAGACTTGCATCGCCAGACATGTACCACCATGCAACTTAGTGAGACCTCTGTTTAAAAATAATAATAAAAATTTTTCAAAAAGGGCTGGGGCTCAGAGGTCAAGTGCCCTTGGGTTCAATCCCAGCACCACACATATACACACAAGCCCTACTTAACTAAATCGGTGTGTGTGTGTGTGTGTGTGTTTGCACTCATGTAGATGCACATGCTAGAGGAATTGAAAGGACAAAGGCAGGCATAGGTTGGCAAGAGTGTAGCTTTGTTTTAAGCAGTCCCTTCTCCTTTTCTGACCCCATGAAGGGTAGAAAAGAGGATAGAGTTCAACACTCTTGAGCTTAGTAAACTGGCATGATGATGATTTTCCTTAAGAAATTATCAAGATGGTGCCTTGTTATTTCTCCTCCGCATCCCTAATATAAGCCTTGGTTAATCAAATAATAAAAATACCCTGCTACATTGACATAGATGGAACTCCACTCAAACACCACTTATTAGTGTAATCACCTTGGATGTGGAGGCCACAGAATTCTTAGGGGAAGGCTACCTTTCAAGTCTTCTCAGCCACGGAAAGCCAATAGCTCTTAGCTCCATTTTCTTATCTCTTTCTGAGGCTGTTTAAATAGCTCATGGCGGGGGGGGGGGGTTAAGTAAGAGTTTTCAAAGTAGTATTTGAATGATATTAACTTGGAATATTTTCTTGTAGCCCCCAATGATTTAATTTTTAAAATATGCTGCTTGGTAATTAGCACAATTGGTGTCCTCATTAATAATCTGAGCTGACAACATCCATGTCCTGGTTACCTCTGTGCTCTGCTATTTACAAGCTGGTCACAAGGAGCTCTTGCAAGTCATTGCATAATAATCAATTTGCTTTGCCTTGCTTCTGGATTCATTAAATTGTCTTCGAGGATGCCCATTAAGCATGCATTTCTCATCAACTAAGTGGTTCAAAATGAGAGCCTTTGAACACTTCTAATTAGCTGTGTAAAGTTTAGAACAAAGTTAACAGAGGCCCCAAAAGGCAGTTGTTTGGAGTTTCAGGCCACTGATTGGTAGCTGCCAAGTAATGCAAAATCATGCATACAGGTTTTCTTCCCCCTAAAGATCTCTTTGAAAAACCAAGATAAAAGGGAGTGCATTATTTACAGCACTCGTCACATTTGTGGCTAATAATTGTTATTTAGGTTAACTTGCTTGCATTAAGAAATGTGTGGCCTCTCTTGGAGAGTGGTGGTTAGGTTTTGCAAGCCCTGTGGCCCTTTCCAAAGAATTGAGCCAACAGATATGTATCTAAGAAAAATTGTTATAGTATTCCAGGAGTGGAAACCTTTTTTTCCCTAGGAAGAAAGCAACTGTAAAAATTCCTCTTACCGCCGGGCGTGGTGGCGCATGCTTGTAATCCCAGTACTTTGGGAGGCGGAGACCGGAGGATCCGGGTTCATGGCCAGCCTCAGCTCTCTCTCTCTCTCTCTCTCTCTCTCTCCCTATCCCTCTCTCTCTCTCTCTACTTAGTGAGGCCCTCCACAACTTCGTGAGACCCGGTTTCAAAATAAAGTATAAAAAATAGGGCCGA